>SJYX01008107.1:386768-399554 GCA_006410675.1 Oreotragus oreotragus | reverse complement strand
CAGAGTCTTTTCCAATGAGTCAACTCTTCGCATGAGGTGGCCAAAGTACTGGAGTTTCAGCTTTAGCATCATTCCTTCCAAAGAAATCCCAGGGTTGATCTCCTTCAGAATGGACTGGTTGGATCTCCTTGCAGTCCAAGGGACTCTCAAGAGTCTTCTCCAACACCACAGTTCAAAAGCATCGATTCTTCGGCGCTCAGCTTTCTTCACAGTCCAACTTTCACATCCATACATGACCACAGGAAAAACCATAGCCTTGACTAGGCTGACCTTAGTCGGCAAAGTAATGTCTCTGCTTTTGAATATACTATCCAGGTTGGTCATAACTTTTCTTCCAAGGAGTAAGCATCTTTTAATTTCATGGCTGCAGGAAATATGTCTTAGTAAAAATGAAAATAATATATTTAATTTATAATATATATATTTAACTTTTTATATTATATTGGAGAATAGTTAACAATATTGTGTTAGTTTCAACTGTACAGCAAAGTGATTTAGGTATACATATACATGTATCTATCCTTTTTCAAATTCTTATTGTAATATAAAAATTAAGTATGTTTATAATTTTAGTGTGCAGATTATCACAGGGAGATAAAATATAAAGACTAAAAGAGAAGAAGGAGAGGAGAAAGGGATGACAGAGGATGAGATGGTTGGATGGCATCACTGACTCAATGGACATGAGTTTGGGCAGACTCCCGGAGATAATGAAGGACAGGGAGCCTGGAGCGCTGCAGTCCGTGCGGTCACAAAGAGTTGGACATGACTTAGTGACTGAACAATAACAAAGATAAAAAGATAAAGCTACATTGAGACAGGTAGGAGGGGTGGAGATGTGATTTGGCCAGAACCCACATCCCCAGAGCTGCAACCCACAGGCAGGAAAGGCTCAGAGGCTCACAGGTCCTCCTGAGGAATGAGGGCTGTGAACCCCATGCCAGGCTCCCCAGCCCCAGGCACTGCACTAGGGAGATGAGCCCACGTAACATCTGACTTTGCAAATCAGCAGGGCTTATGCCTGGAAGAGCTGGAGAGCTATAAACTGAGAGTCTGTACTTAAGGAGTGTGTTCAAAATCTTACTTGCTCCAAGTCCCAGTGCAGAGGCAGCAGTTTGAAAGTGCCTAGGTTATATGTGGAGGAGATTCCGTGACTAACTTTAGGCCATAGGGAGCTGTTGGAACGGGGAAGCTGATTACCACCTGTGTGTTTTCCTTTTGTTTTGTTTTCAGCTCACTCTGTCTCTAGCTGGCCTGGCACCAACAGGTATCACTTAAAAATGATTTATTTTTTAATTGAAGGATAAATGCTTTATAGAACTCTGTTGTTTTCTGTTGAACATCAGAATGAATCAGCCATAGTTGTACATATGTCCCCTCCCTCTTTAATCTCCCTCCCATCTCCCTCCTCATCCCACCCCTCTAGGTTGACACAGAACCCTGTTTGAGTTCCCCAAGACATACAGCAAATTTCCACTGGCTATCTATTTTACATATGGTTATGTAAGTTTCCATGTTACTCACTCCATACATTTCACTCTGTCCTCCCCTCTCCCCATGTCCATACGTCTCTTCTCTATGTCTGTTTCTCCACTGTTGCCTTGCAAATAAATTCATTGGTACCATCTTTCTAGATTCCATATATATTCAGTAATATATGATATTTATCTTTCTCTTTCTGACCTAGTTCACTCTGTATAATAGGCTCTAGGTTCATCCACCTCATTACAATGGACTCAAATGTATTCCTTTTTATGGCTGAGTAATAGTCCATTGTGTATACATGCCATGACTTCTTTATCCACTCATTTGTTGATGGTCATCTAGCCTGCTTCCATGTTCTAACTATTGTAAGTAGTGCTGCAATGAACAGTAGGGTACATGTGTCTTTTCCAATTTTGGTTTCCTCAGGGTGTTGGAGAAGGAAATGGTAACCCACTCCAGCATTCTTGCCTGGAGAATTCCATGGACTGAGGAGCCTGGCTAGTTATAGTTCATGGAGTCACAAAGAGTCAGACATGACTGAGCAATTAACACACAGGCTATATGCCTAGGAGTTCAATTCATATGTTAGTTTTATTCCTAGTTTTTTTTTTAACTGAAGAGGCTATCTTTGCTCCATTGTATATTCTTGCCTCCTTTGTCAAAAATAAGGTACCCATAGGTACATGAGTTTATTTCTGGGTTTTCTATCTTGTTCCATTGGTCTATATTTCTGTTTTTGTCTCAATTCCATACTGTCCTGATGACTGTAGCTTTGTAGTATAATCTGAAGTCATAAAGGTTGATTCTTCCAGCTCCATTCTTCTTTCTCAAGACTACTTTGGCTATTCAGGGTCTTTTATGTTTCCATATGAATTGTGAAATTTTCTGTTCTAGTTCTGTGATAAATGCCATTGATAATTTGATAGGGATCACATTGAATCTGTAGATTTCATTTGGTAGTATAGTCATTTTAAAAATACTGATTCTTCCTACCCAGAAACATCAGGTATCACTTTTGACTTTGCTAGCATGACTTGCCCTGCCCCAGGTTCAGCTTCAGACCTGACCCAGTCTGTGTTCCTTCAATTCTCCACCTCCTGCCAGATCTGGTGGGCACTCTCAGCTAGCACTGGAGCCCCTCTAAAACGGCCCTCTATCTCATCATATTCAGCAGGTGCCCTGAGCTCTCATCAGAGCCCCTCCAATCATCCCCAACCAAAGTGGCTCACCCCAAGGGGCTGGCCATACAGACCAGAGCACCCACAACAGTTGTGACCAAGCCTTAGAGCCGGCTTCACTGGAGGTCAGCTCCACACACCATTGCACCTCCAGTAGTCCCATCCCAGGCATAATACCAGAGCACACACAACCTACACAGGGGCACTCCTGGAGCACCTGGTGACCAGGGGGAATCACTGGGCCCCACAAGTTACCTTCTACACAAAGCTACTCTTGCAATACTGGCAGATAGCTGATCTACCTAACACATAGAAACAAACACAGATTGTTGGCCAAATGAAGAGAGAAAGGAATATGTTCCAAACAAAAGAGACAAAACCTTAAAAGGTTTTCCACAAAAACCTTAAAAGGAAAAAAAAAAATTAATGAAATGGAGATAAGTGATCTTCCAGATAAAGAGTTAAAACTAATGCTTGTAAAATGCTCACCACACTCATTAAAAGAATGGAGGAACACTATGAGAATTTAAGCATGAGATAGGGGGGAAAGTCCAATCAGTGTTGAAGACTATAATAACTGAAATGAGAAATACACTAGAGGGAACCACTAGTAGACTAGATGAGGCAGAAGGACAGATCAGGAATCTGGAAGGCAGGCCATAATACATTACCCAACAGGGATAACAAAAAAGAAACCCCTGAAATGAGGGTAGCTTAAGGGACTTCTGGGACAACATCTAGTATGCTAATATTCACATTAGAGGGATCCCAGAAGGAGAAGAGAGAAAGCAAGGGACAGAAAATCTATTTGAGGAAATACTGGCTAAAAACTTCTCTAACTTGATGAGGAAAACAGACACCTAAGGCTAGGAAGCACAGAGATTCCCAAGTAAGGTGAACTAAAACATTCCAGGGAGAAATCAAAGAGGAAATAGAAAAATGTGTATGTGTTAGTCACTCAGTCACATACGACTCTTTGAGACCCATGGAATGTAGACCTCCAGGCGCCTCGGCCATGGGATTCTCCAGGCAAGAATACTGGAGTGGGTTGTCATATCCTCCTCCAAGGAGTCTTCTTGACCCAGGGATCAAACCTGGGTCTCCTGCATTGCAGGCAGATTCTTTACTGTCTGAGCCACAAGGGAAGCCCAGATAGAAAAATACTTTGAGACAATTGAAAATGGAAAGCATGTTCCAAAATCTATCAGACACTGCAAAAGCAGTTCTGTTCATAAGGGGGAATTTATAGCCATACAGGCCTACCTCAGGAAACAAAACAACAAACGAAAAACTCAAGCAACCTAACATTACACTTTAAGTAACTAGAAAAAGCAGAGCAAACAAAATCCAAAGTTAGTAGAAGGAAAGAAATCATAAAGGTCAGAGTAGAAATAAATGAAATGGGGGCTACAAAAACAAAAGAAACGATCCATCAAACTAAGAGCTGGTTCTTTGAAAAGATAAACAAAATTGATAAAACTTGAGCCAGCCTCATGAAGAAGAAAAGAGAAGGCTCAAATAAATCAGAAGTTACAGCTGACACCATGGAAGTACAAAGGATTGTAAAAGATGACTGTGAACAATTATACTCCAGAAAGTATGAGAATAACGTAAAAGAAATAGATAAATTCTTAGAAAAATACAATCTTCCAAGAGTGAATCAGGAAGAAATATAAAATTGGAACAGACCAGTTACTAGTAATGAAATTGAATCAGTTACCCCTAAACTCCCAAGAAACAGAAGCCCAGGACCAGACAGCTTCCAGGTAAATTTTACCAAACATATAAAGACTTGATACCTATCCTTCTCAAACTACTGCAAAAAACTGAAGAGGAGGGAAAGTTTCCAAACTGTTTCTGCAAGACCAGCATTTCCCCGACAGAGAAATCAGACAGAGGTTTTTGGCTTTGTGCTATGGACAACCATGTCCCAAATTGAGTGTTGTGGAACACCAGTCATCTCTGAGGTGTTTCTGGGAAATTTTCCATGGTTAGTAAGTTTCAAAAATTATGCCTCTGAATGAAGCACGATGCACATTTACATAGTAAAGGCTCTGAGAATTTCTGCAGTCAGGAAACAGCACACAACAAAAGCTTAATCAGCATTTCTTCAACCCTGTGTTTCCCAAGTACCTATGATCGTAGATGCCTTTATCAAGGAGTATTTATTATCATTTGAGAACTGTTAGTTTTCAGGAGATATAGTGCAGGAAACACACTCTGAATGACAAATATATGTATTCCATTATATAGAAAGCAGCATGATTAAAAAAGAGATTTTGGATGTTGAGAGTGGCATTACTGGCCAAGATGATCAGACGTGATTGAAACTGCAGTCAGATTTGGCAAAGAGGCCATCGTTGCCCTAGGTAATAGATTATTTGTTGTTTAGTCACTCAGTCGTGCCTGATTCTTTGCGACCCCACAGACTGCAGCCCACCAAGTTCTTCTGTCCCTGGGGTTTCCCAGGCAAGAATACTGGATTTGGTTACCAGGGAATCTTCCCAACTTAGGGATCAAACCCATGTCTCCTGCATCGACAGGCAGGATCTTTTACTTCTGAGCTGCTATCACTGAGCCAATAGATTATTAGGACCTCTGTAAATTACTCATGGCCTAAAGCTAATGATTGCCACAGTTATGCTCCCAGTACACAATAACCACTTATTTCTCACAAGCCTGTGGGCTTGCCCAGATTCAGCTGTTCTGGCTTCAGGTTACAGGTTGAGTCACATTCTATTTCACGTATCTTGCTGTCCTTAAACAAGAGCTTATTCAAGGTATGTAACTCCTAGGGCAAGGCAAAGTTTCCTTCAGGTCTTGTACCATGTCAGGAAACATGGCAAATCACATGGGTGGCCAGACCCACATCAAGAGACACAGCATTACAGTCTGCTTCCCATGCATGAGACCAGAGATAGTCACAGGGCCAAGGTTAGCATCCAACAGCTGGGGAAGACTATTACTCCCAGGAAACAGGAAGTGGGGTGGAGTGAATGTCTGCTCCATAGTAATCTCATTTGTGGCCCTGTCTGTGTGCAAAATAAAGAAACCGCAACTATCGGCTAGATAGTGGAACTTTGTGAAATTGGGTCCATCAGTGAGGGCTTCATTTCTTAAAGAAGACGAGGTTGCTGTTCAGTTGCTCAGTCGTGTCTGACTCTTTGTGACCCAATGGACTGCAGCAGGCCAGGCTTCCCTGTCCTTCACTATCTCCCAGAGTTTGCTCCTACTCATGTTCATTGAGTTGATGATGCCATCCAACCAGCTCATCCCAGGCCTCCCCCTTCTCCTTCTGCCCTCAGTCTTTCTTAGCATCAGGGTCTTCTCCAGTGAGTTGGCTCTTCCCATCAGGTGGCCAAAGTATTGGTGTTTCAGCTTCAGCATCAGTCCTTCCAGTGAGTGTTCAGGCTTGATTTCCTTTAGGATTGAGTGGCTTGATATCCTTACAGTCCAAGGGACTCTCAACAGTCTTCTCCAACACCACAGTTCAAAAGCATCAATTCTTCGGTGCTTAGCCTTCTTTCTGGTCCAACTCTCACATCTGTACAGTGAAAGCAAAAGTTGCTCAGTTGTGACCGACTCTGTGACCCCAAGGACTATACAGTCCATAGAATTCTCCAGGCCAAAATACTGGAGTGGGTAGCCTTTCCCTTCTCCAGGAGATCTTCCCAACCCAGGGATCAAACCAGGGTCTCCTGAATTGCAGGCAGATTCTTTACCAGCTAAGCCCCAAAGGAAGCCCAAGAATAAAGGAGTGGGTAGCTTATCTCTTCTCCAGCGGATCTTCCCAACTGAGAAATCGAACCAGGGTCTTCTGAATTGCAGGTGGATTCTTTACCAACTGAGCTATCAGGGAAGGCCCCACATCTGTACACAACCACTGGAAAAACATAGTTTTGACTATAAAGACCTTTGTCGGCAAAGTAATATCTCTGCTTTGTAATTTGCTGTCTAGGTTTGTCACGGCTATTCTTCCAAGGAGCAAGTGTCTTTTAGTTGCATGGCTGCAGTCACTGTCTGCAGTGATTTTGGAGCCCAATAAAATAAAATCTTTCAATGTTTCCATGCTTTCCCCCCACCTATTTGCTATGAAGTGATGAGACCAGATGAAGGTTTGTCACGGCTATTCTTCCAAGGAGCAAGTGTCTTTTAGTTGCATGGCTGCAGTCACTGTCTGCAGTGATTTTGGAGCCCAATAAAATAAAATCTTTCAATGTTTCCATGCTTTCCCCCCACCTATTTGCTATGAAATGATGAGACCAGATGCCATGATCTTAGTTTTTTCAATGTTGAGTTTTAAGCCAGCTTTTTCACTCTCCTCTTTCATTTTCATCAAGAGGCTCTTTAGTTCCTCTTCGCTTTCTGCCATTAGGATGTTATCATCCTCATATCTGAAGTATTGATATTTCTCCTGAAAATCTTGATTCCAGTTGGAACTTCATCCAGCCTAGCATTTCGAATCATGTACGCTGCATAGAACTTAAATAAGTGGGATGACAATATACAGCTTGACAAAGATGCCAAGGACACCATACAAAGATGGCTTCAGCGTGGCAGAAAGGAAGACAGTGGCTAGGCAGCTAAGACTTACTTGTCTGTTTGCTCTCCAGGTGTGACAGCAAGTAATAGTGATAGTAGGCATCCCTGAGAAGAATATTTCTTAGAAATTGAAACCAGATGGTAAGAATTTAGCCCAAATCACTGTACCTGGCAGAGAGAACTAGATGAGTAAGAAGCCCATATTTCACATTTTGCACAGCTTTCCTCTTTTACTATTAATTGATATTTAGTATTCAGAGATGACAAAGTCTAGATCTGAGAATAATTCTAATCCCCAAGGGGAAAAAAGGAACAACCTTGAATATTTTAAATAATGTGTATTTAAACTATAGGATCATACAAAACCTGTTGCATTTTTAGAATCTTAATATTTTTACTCGAAAATGGTTTGGTGCCTGCTTTGTTCTACATTTGATACTCCTAAGAACTGTATGATAGGGATTTTTTTTTTCAGTTTGTCATCTCTACATAATAATTGTATAATATGATGTATAGGTATCTCTTCTGACATGGAGGCACATAGTCTCTTTCTTGCTAAAAGAGTGATAGTAAATATATACATATATATATTTAAAATTTTTATTGGATTGTAATTGATTTACAACGTTGTGTTAGTTTCAGGTGTATAGCCAAGTGACTCGGTTATACCTGTGTATACATCCATTCTTTTTTAAAGTTTGTTTTTGGCTGTGCTGGGTCTTTGCTGCTGCACAGACATTTTTCTAGTTGCAGCCAGCAAGGCCTACTCTCTGGTTGTGGTGTGCAGGATTCTCATTGCAGGGGCTTCTCTTGTGGAGGACAGGCTGTAGGCCTGCAAGCTTCAGAAGTTGCTGTTCCCAGACTCAAGAGTTATGGCACATGGGCTTAGTTGCTCCACAGCATGTGGGATCTTCCAAAACCAGAGACTGAAGCTGTGTCTCTTGCACTGGCAGGTGGATTCTTTACTACTGAGCCACCAGGGAAGCCTCTCCACCCTTTTTAAGATTCTTTTCCCAAATAGGCCATTACAGAGTGTTGAGTAGAGTTCCTTGTGCTATACAGTAGGTCCTTATTGTAAAACATATTTTGAGGTTTTATTTCCTGGTCAGAAAACTTTTAAAAGCACAGGGCTTGTGTCTAGTTGTGTTGCAGAGAAACTTGAGAATGAAGAAATGACTAGAAGGGAACAGAGGAAGGTTTGGGCAGCCAAATTGTGAAAACAGCCGAATTACTGTGGAATACTTGGGCTTCCCAGGTGGTGTTAGTGGTAAAGAACCCGCCTGCCAAAGCAAGAGACTTAGGAGACGCAGCTTCGATCCCTGGGTTGGGAAGATCCCCAGGAGGAGGGCACGGGAACCCATTCCAGTATTCTCGCCTGGAGAATCCCACGGACAGAGGAGCCTTGCAGGCTACGGTCCATGGTGTTGCAGAGTCGGACACATAGAGTGACTTACGTTTGCCCTGTGAAGTACTTGATTCTCATAAATACCCTGGTTCTTCTCCCCAGTGTCACAGCTCAGTGACATCATAGTGCCTGCTCTGGGGACAGGAAATCCAAAACGTATCCCTTCCTGGCCTAAATGATTTATGAAGATCCCTGTTTTACACATCAAAATGTGAATCTATAATGAGCAGAGAATACAGGGAATAGTAGATGGGAAAGCATTCTGGAGAGTGGTGATTCTCTCAGTGCACAAAACATACCATCAGGAAAGCACCAGACAAGTTCTACCTGCAGAAATACATGTGTATACAAAATGTTTACTGCGAGGATATCTCTATACATAGTATAAATATGGATAACTCTATACATAGTTATACAGGATAACTCTATACATAGTACTAAAAAAAGGGAGAGGATCTGAGGCAAAGTATTGTATGTCTATTAAGACTTTTGGTATGTCTCTTCTATGGATATAATCCTATTATTTTAAAAATTGCAACTCAAACTAGAGATAGATTCTTAGGGTAGAGATATGAAGCTTTGGGAGATGGAGTATCAAATAATTAACATTTAGTATTCAGTTCTGTATCTGGTTAATCACTTGTTGACCATTCTCCTCAGTAATAGCAACCATGTTACCTGTTAGGTTTTTCATTGCTGCCTGTCCAACACCCAGTCCTAGGTTTGTAATTATTACTAATAATGTGATAATTGTAGTATTATGTACACAAAACGGTCTTAGGAACCCATTGTCATGGTTTTGTTTTAGAGCCATGTGATCTCTGCCACTGACCAGATGGATGAATTTCGGATGACCACTTTACCTCCATAGGACTGAGTTCTGCTTATTAATTTAACAAGTATTACTGTGCAGCTGCCCTAAGTCTTTCTTAGATGCTGTGGGGAATGCCAAGAGGAAAAATACTCAATCCTTACCCACAGTGGAAATACAGTAGAATGGGAGGTACTGTGATTATACTGTAGCATATAATTGAAGTGCTGTAAGACAAGTGTATCTAAAATGTTAAGATATTTAAAAGAGGGACAGGGAAGTTTTGGTTGGAGTGGTCGGGGAGAAGATGAGGAGGGAAGGAGAAGATTTCATGTACAAAGGAGCTTTGGGACCTGTCTGGAGGGACAATGAGATGCTACAAATTGAGGTAGTTGTCCTAACAAAGAATTGAGGGGAAAAGAGACAAATTTGTCAAATGGTGGAGATTCCCACCTGACTGAATTGCAAGTCATGTCTTGAGGAGTATAGGGAATAAAAGGAACATAAATTAGGGACAGAGCATAGAAAACATTGAATTTGCAGCTGATGGGGTTGAATGTTATTTACAAGATACCAGTGAATCAGTGAATCTCTTGGAGATGTTTGGCATGCTGTGAGCTGTGCTTTGAGAGAATTTCTCCAGCAGGGTGGATGGAGTGATTTGGAATGGGGGGACAACAAGAGTAGCTTCATGCAGACCTTAGGAAGCTACCACAGTAGTTCAGGTCAAAGATAGTATGGGCTTGATCTAGGGGGGAATGCAGGGGGACAGAAGTGAACACAATTTCTGGATGAAGAATTGATGAGGCAGTTGGGAAACACAGGGGAAGGTGTCAGTTGTGGTTGAATTTTGAATCTCCCCTAAATCTGTAGACCAGATTTTCTCCACCTCTGCACTACTGATAGCTTGAACTAGAGAATTCTTATTTATGGGAGGCTGCCCTGCATATTATAGGAGATTTAATAGCATTCCTGGCCTTTAATCATTAGATGCCTGTAGTACTGTTCTCACCCCTACCCACAGCTTCAGTTGTGAGCACCAAAACTGTCAGTAGACATTGGCGCATGTCCTCTGGGGAACAAAATTGTCCCTAGTAAAGAATTACTGCCCTGTGTAAAACTAATAGGGCAGCTAGGGTATAAAATCTGACAAGCCACACACAGTATGTCTGTCTGACTATCATTCATCCATCCATCCATCCTTCCATCCATCTGTCCATCTCTCTATTTCTCCATTTATCATCTGTCTCATTTATCATCTATCTTTCTACCTATCTACTGTTACTAGGTTTTATCTCCACAAACACCTAGATATGAGTGGACCAGCGAAAACCCTTGAGAGTCAGGATACCTATGCAGTATCAGCATCTTTGTAGAAGTAAGTCAAGGGAAGGCAGTGTGAATCCTGAATGGTTCTGAGAACCCTTGTATCCCTAACACATACTCACTGGAAAATGCAGCTGAACTGGCTGGGAGTTTCATAGGATCCGGATCACAGATGGGAGCAAGGGGTGTGCTTGATGAGATCTGATGATGCTGGGACAGCCTGGACCCTACAGACCATTAATCATAATAAGCCAGTATTTCCTTCCAGGATGAACTATTGAGAATAGGTTGCAAATTTAGCAAATTAGTAACAAAAGGGGCAAAAATATCCAGATAACAATGGGATTGGAGAGTTAAAAAGGGAGGTGTCACCAAGTCCAAGGCCATATTTTTAAGTCACTTTGAGAGAAAAACAGAAAAGGGAGTTTACAGTCATGAATCTAGAAAAGTTATTCTGACCTCTCCTCCCTCTTAAAAGCAGACAAAAACTTATTTACTTACATATGAGCAAAGGGAAAAGTATGCAATCTAATAAAGTGAATGTGGAGAAGAATAAATTCCCCATGACCTGGGAGGCACATGGAAAGACATGTCCACAAAGCAGATGAGAACTGATATACAGGATTCCAGAGTGAACTGAAAGCAAGCAAAGGGTAGAAACTGGGAAAATGAATCACAAATAGAAAAACTCAGAAACGAGGTGATTAAGGAAGATTTTATTTTATTTTTTTACTTTACAATATTGTATTGGTTCTGCCACACATCAACATGAATCTGCCACAGGTGTACACGTGTTCCCCACCCTGAACCCCCATCCCACTTCCCTCCCTGTACCATCCCTCGAGGTCATCCCAGTGCACCAGCCCCAACGATCCTGTATTGAACCTGGACTGGCAATTCGTTTCTTCTATGATATTATACATGTTTCAATGCCATTCCCCCAAATCATCCCACCCTCTCCCTCTCCCACAGAGTCCAAAAGACTTCTATACATCTGTGTCTCTTTTGCTGCCTCTCATACAGGGTTATAGTTACCTTCTTTCTAAATTCCTTATATATGTGTTAGTATACCGTATTAGTGTTTTACTTTCTGGCTTACTTCACTCTGTATAATAGGCTCCAGTTTCATCCACCTCATTAGAACTGATTCAAGTGTGCATATGTACCACAGCTTTCTTACCCATTCATCTGCAGATGGACATCTAGGTTGCTTCCATGTCCATGTCCTGTTATAAACAGTGCTGCGATGAACATTGGGGTACACGTGTCTCTTTCAATTCTGGTTTCCTTGGTGTGTATGCCCAGCAGTGGGATTGCAGGGTCATAAGGCGGTTCTATTTCCAGTTTTTAAAGGAATCTCCACATTGTTCTCCATAGTGGCTGTACTAGTTTGCATTCCCACCAACAGTGTAAGAGGGTTTCCTTTTCTCCACACCCTCTCCAGCAGACTTTTGGATCACAGCCATTCTGACTGGTGTGAAATGGTACCTCACTGTGGTTTTGATTTGCATTTCTCTGATAACGAGTGATGTTGAGCATCTTTTTATGTGTTTGTTGGCCATCTGTATGTCTTCTTTGGAGAAATGTCTGTTTAGATTTTTGGCCCATTTTTTGATTGGGTCGTTTATTTTTCTGGAATTGAGCTGCAGAAGTTGCTTGTATATTTTTGAGATTAGTTTGTCAGTTGCTTCATTTGCTATTATTTTCTCCCATTTTGAAGGCTGTCTTTTCACCTTGCTTAGAGTTTCCATTGTTATGCAGAAGCTTTTAAGTTTAATTAGGCCCCATTTGTTTATTTTTGCTTTTATTTCCAATATTCTGGGAGATGGGTCATAGAGGATCCTGCTGTGATGTATGTCGGAGAGTGTTTTGCCTATGTTCTCCTCTAGGAGTTTTATAGTTTCTAGTTTTATAGTTTCTGGTCTTACATTTAGATCTTTAACCCATTTTGAGTTTATTTTTGTGTATGGTGTTAGAAAGTGTTCTAGTTTCATTCTTTTAGAAGTGGTTGACCAGTTTTCCCAGCACCACTTGTTAAA
>SJYX01008107.1:355821-383497 GCA_006410675.1 Oreotragus oreotragus | reverse complement strand
GGAGTAGGGTATTAAAGTCTCCCACTATTATTGTGTTATTGTTAATTTCCCCTTTCATACTTGTTAGCATTTGTCTTACATATTGTGGTGCTCCTATGTTGGGTGCAAATCTATTTATAATTGTTATATCTTCTTCTTGGATTGATCCTTTGATCATTATGTAGTGTGTCCTTCTTTGTCTCTTTTCACAGCCTTTGTTTTAAAGTCTATTTTATCTGATATGAGTATTGCTACTCCTGCTTTCTTTTGGTCTCTATTTGCATGAATATCTTTTTCCAGCCCTTCATTTTCAGTCTATATGTGTCCCCTGTTTTGAGGTGGGTCTCTTGTAGACAATATATATAGGGGTTGTTTTTGTATCCATTCAGCCAGTCTTTTGGTTGGGGCATTCAACCCATTTATGTTTACGGTAATTATTGATAAGTATGATCCCATTGCCATTTACTTTATTGTTTTGGGTTCAAGTTTATGCACCCTTTTTGTGTTTCCTCTCTAGGGAAGATCCTTTAGCATTTGTGGGAGAGCTGGTTTGGTGGTGTTGAATTCTCTCAGCTTTTGCTTGTCTGTAAAGCTTTTGATTTCTCCTTCATATTTGAATGAGATCCTTGCTGGGTACAGTAATCTGAGCTGTAGGTTATTTTCTTTTATCACTTTAATTAAGGAAGACTTTATAAAGAACTTAAAATAAAATAACAAAATCATTTCTGTAATGGAATTGCACCAAGAGGAACAGAAAAGCAAGTAAACAGAAAGGATAATGCAATAAGAGAAGTAGAACATGAAAAGGAAGAAAATTTTAGGGACTTCCCAGTGGTCCAATGTTAAGAATCTGCATTCCAATGCAGGGGATGAAGGTTGGATCCTTGCTTGAGGAACTAAGATCTCATGTGCCACAAGGCAATTAAGCACCTGTGCCAGCCACAACTAGAGAAAGCCTGCATGCCACAATGAAGACCAAATGCAGCCCTCTCCCCTTCCCCTGCAAAAAAGGAAGACATTTTTAAAAATCAAAATCCATTTTAAAACATCTGAGAGAAAGGGACAAGTTTAGAAGATTCAACACATATCTAGTATAGGTATTCCTGACCTGAGGCATGAACTTCCAGGTTTGTGGATAAAATTCAGGTGATCTGTGGGTTTGATTGATAAAAATATGTCTACACTGCCATTCACCTTTAGATGAAATTTAACATTTTTCTTTAGTTATTGAGGCATGAAAACACAGTAGTGTTAACAGTAACTGTGACTTGTCCCCCAAATTAATCATAAATCTCATAATATCAAATTATAGCTTAAAAACTCCAAATCTCATTTACATTCATCACTTTTTCAAACTTATAGTTATTATTAGACCTGCCACTCATTCTTATTATTTACTCTCATAAGGAAGAAGTATATATATTACTATATCACAATTTAAAAAATATTTTTAGGAGCTATATCTCAATAGAGTTAATTTCCTATGATATTCTATGTATTCCATTTCATGCAAATATTACTCTGAAAAGGGGTCCATTGGTTTCGACAGACTGTTAAAAGTTCCACACATTTTGGAATCTCTGTTATATAATAGGGGTTCCTGAAGGGAAATTATAATTCAAGAAGCCTTCCTGAAATAAAAGAGAATTTGAAATTACATGTTGAGAGCCCTGGAAACTGGCCCATAATGGCTTGACAGTATCCTGTAAAGAAAAGTTATTTGGATAGCCAAGCAAAATGACCAACAGAAAGAAAATTAGATCGCCATCAGAAACTTTTCCAGAAACACTTTACTGACTAAGGAAAACATATTTAAGAAAGCTAAGGAAAGAAAACGAGGGCCAAGAATATTTATGTTAGTCAAATTGACCTTTAAGTATAAAAAGCCTCTGGTAAACTGATGTAAACATGCACGAACATAGAGAATATTGTTCTCATGTACCTTTCCTGAGGAGTCTAGCAGACTGCAATGAAATAAGAACGGAATTTAAGAGTAAGCATTTTGAAACTTTTATAGCACTTTGACATTGCTCTGACATCCAAGTGCATGAATCATTTCTCCAGTAATTTATTTTTCATTGTACTCTACCAAAATATTGGTCCATAGAAGATTGGAAAAAAATTTTTTAACTCTCTGTGCTAAAATATAGCTTCAGACAACCAAATTTACCTTAAAGGTGATTAGAGAACATTCAATATAAATTTACTGGTACAGTGAAAACCAAAAAAAAAAAGGAAGAGAGTGAAAAATCACGATAAGGGAGATCATATAACATGGAATATCTGTATGATCTGACAATGTAAATAATGTGACTATTTCAAAAATGGGAGCATTAGGAATAGGGAGACAAAAAGCTGCCTTCTAGTTCTGCCCTCTGACAAAGTCTAGGAACAGTGATCCAATTATCAGTAATGAGCATTTCTCACATGCAGCCTGAAATCTTGAAATATGTACTATTTTCTCCTCTTGGATTTACTGACAATGTAAATAATGTGACTATTTCAAAAATGGGAGCATTAGGAATAGGGAGACAAAAAGCTGCCTTCTAGTTCTGCCCTCTGACAAAGTCTAGGAACAGTGATCCAATTATCAGTAATGAGCATTTCTCACATGCAGCCTGAAATCTTGAAATATGTACTATTTTCTCCTCTTGGATTTGAGTGATTCCAAGTCTGAGGCAAGAAATGTGTATGATTAGCCTTCAATGTACTAGAGAGTAAAGAAGCTATCAAAGATTACCAAGGGTTCCATAGCTAACTTGAAAGAGGCTCCTAGTGGTTGAATATGGCATAAACCAAGTTAAGAACTTGGGGAGACCGGAGGATGCTTACCAGCAGAAGGAAAAAGCCTGCGTCGAATGGAAGACACAATTTAAGGGCGATGAAATAATGGGTAGAAAATAATTTGGAAAAAAAAAAAAAAAGATCTTTAAAAGACCTCCTCACTCTAACCTGTAATTGCATCCCTGCAAACTTTGCTGGCACTCAGGCTAACTGAGGAATTTGCCACTTCTAGGGTGAGAGGAATAGGAAGAGACCCCATATTGTCTGGAGGGACTAGAATGGGTAGGAATGAATTGACAGGCTATGTTTGTGCCATTACTCTTGAAGTTACAGCAGGCCTGGGCCTATATCCTTTTCCAAAGGGCCTTCCTAGGGACCACTGCTGTATATTATGAGACTGCTGAGTCATTCTCCCTTGAATGATGGTTACCTATATTTGTTTATGAACTCTGCAGGTCCTCTTGCAGTTTACAGCAGAAAATGAATGACCTTCTTTAGCTTTACAATGGTTTAGTTAGCCTCAGAAAAGAAGATAGCATCTCTTGAAAGATTCAGATCCATGTGCCACTGAGTCCTACTCCTGAGGAAAGAAACACGACTCTTCTTTGATACTATGAGCTTCATAATTATTCTTCCCTGAAAAGATATTAAGGAATATCTAAACACAGAATGTGTATTTTATGTTCCTAAGCCTTCTGTTTTTCATGCACTGCTACTGTGAATATTCTGAGATTTAAAAATCAAGGCTAAAACAGGCCTTGATATAACTAGAGAGCATTGCCCTTAAGTAAAAGGACCTTGAGACAAAAAGAAAATAATCATCATCTCCCATTTGCATAATGCTTTTAATTTTTCTTCAAAGTCTTTTTCATATCTATTATTTCACTTGATCTTCACAACAACCATGTGAGGCTGTTCACTTTAAAGAAATGAACTTGAAAGCAGTGAACGTTTAAAATGTTTCCAAAAAATGTAGTAAAACCACAAAGAAAATTCCCAGAGCATCTATACCGTAGCTCTAACTTAAACTGTATTTACTGCAAATTGTATTGACTCAGAAGAGATGGCGGCTCGTAAATACAGTTTCTCTGTCCTGAACCACATTCAAACTGCAGTTGTTATGAATACAAAAGAGCTTTCCGAGTACATAACTGTAGTTTTGCTGCATTAAAGCGAAAGGCTGGCATTTGGACTAGGAAACCGGCTGTAACTGTGTCTGTTCTGCATGGCAAGCATCTCAGTGCCTGCCAGCAACAGGGATAGATTTACATATATTGACTCAATCCAGCATATGAGTAACAATCAATTTTCTTATCTATTCTATTCTGTCAATCTGTGCTTTTGCTAGCAAATTAGGAGACATTGCTGTCAGCCAGATATAGAGTTTCCTGGGCTTATGTGAGCTTTTAAGATCTCTTTTCTACTTAATTAAAAGATACATATGGTGGTTGGCAGAGAGTAACCAGACTAGTGAAAGTAACAAAATTTGCCATGTATAGATGAGTTCCTGGAAGAAAAGTCATGAAAGATGGCAAAATAAATGTGATGGCAGACTTCGGTTTCTGAGGATAGTATATTTTCATGGCAATTTTATTAATAGTAAAATAAATAGAAAGGGACAAATACAATTTATCTGTCAGAAGTAGCCAGTAAAAGCATCCTTTTCAAGAGTCATAAATTACTTTCAGGTAACAGTATGTAAGGGAAAATGCTTTCCTGTTTGGTCTCTCATATTAATGAATCATGTCATATCAATTCATTTGCTTTTGGTTCACATCAACTCTGCCCCCAGGTTGTATTGAAGTTGTAAGGAGGATCAACTAACTTAAAGAAATTGGCAACATTCCCATAACGAAAGGCTGGACACATGTTGAGCCCCTTGAAGTTTCCTTTCTCCCTAGTGTACTGGTGATTCCAGGGAACCCAGCAGGCAAAATCCCAATACTTTTCTTAGTCTTACAGGGAGTGAGTAATGGAGTATTTCCGCGAGGGGGCGCAGTGGTGCAATCTCAAGTGTTTCTACTTTTTCTAACTTCTTTCAAGGGTTTTGGGTGATGGAGATTCTGAATCTGTACAAGTGAAATGTGGGCATATACACAGTTATTGGCTCTAAGTGAGTACTAATCTGATTAGGGATTGCTTCTATCTGTTACTGAATGCTAGTGTTAAATACTTATGAAATTACCTAAACTTAGCAGTGGATGGATTTTAAGGGTAGACATATTAGAAAGGAATAATAGCTGAAGTTCTGTACTCCAGTGAAGGCAACCAGGTTCTGATCCAGCCTGGTTCTTTCATTGATGAGTTCTGTGGTCATTAGGAAAATGTTGCCCCTTTTGTACCTCAATTCTCTCATCTGTAAAATAAAAATCTTACAGTAGACACACTATTTTCAAACTTAATTAGGGACATTTCCTCTGCAGCTATCATTGGGGAAGAATGGGTGACTCTGGGACCCCCACTCCTAAAAACAGTGTTAGCAGATATGCTTATAACCATTGTATAAGGCACACTTCCAATTAGTTATTTTTCAAACTGAGACTAACAGGGGTTTAAAATCTTGGCATTAGAGCACCTTGAAGGTTTCTTACACCTCTAAAATTCTATGACCAGTATGAGAACACATGAGCCTTTTTGCCTATAGGGTTTATACTTAAGAATTTTGCTCTCCAAATTCCAGGCATGGATGTAAGCTAAGTTGCCTCCAGTTTTCAGTGGTTCTTTCCTCACTGGTCATGTCTGACAATGACAGTCCCTATTCAGCTAACTCACTAATATAGCGTCTGGCACATAGGATGAAGGCAATAAATTGGCATAAATGGCTCTCTGGTCTCCCTAAAATGGACACATCTAGTGCTGCTGCTGCTGCTGCTAAGTCACATCAGTCGTGTCCGACTCTGTGCAACCCCAGAGACGGCAGCCCACTAGGCTCCCCCGTCCCTGGGATTCTCCTGGCAAGAACACTGGAGTGGGTTGCCATTTCCCCTAGCTTTTTGCCAAAAAACTGGTGAGAATGGCCAAATGGAGAACGGGCTTCCGAAGGGGCAAGCATTCGGCCCGAGAGCAGACTTAGAAGAAGATAAAAATAAAACTAAGGTGTCTGATCCCTAAGCATCAATAAATTGACACAAATTCTGAATTTGTTCCCTAACCCATCTCATTTGGTTTGGAAATGAAAATAGACATACGGTGCTCTTTGCAAAAGCTGCATCTCCTTTTTGATCTCCGCCTCCACTGCCTCCCCCTTGACACATGGTGTTAAATAGCTCGGCGCTGAACATTTGCCCTGTGGAGACGGCAGGATGAAAGAGTTCACCCCAACCGGCACCGCATGGGACTACCCCAGAGCGGAGGTACAGGCACTTCCGGTGAGAAGTCTTAGATTAGCATCCAAAGCCATGATGGGGGGGTGAGCTAAAGTGTATACTGTCCTCTCCCCTATTATGTCAGGTCTCTAATGCTCACACTCAATACTTAATGTATTATAGCTAATCCTACTAGGAGTACTCCCACGTCTTTCCAAACTAAAAGAAATCAAGACCGGGGTGGAGGGCGTGCAGGGCCTATGCAAGGACACATATTAAGTTTGACAGTCCAGCTTGCCGTGATGAATATTCCCTGGAGAGGTTAATATCTTAAGATTTCCCATAGCTCACAGATATGAGATGGGCCCATGAGTCATTAGTCAACCTGTATTTAATAAGCATCTACTTTGTACCAAGGATGCCATTACATCCTAAAGATATAGTAATGAACAAGACACACTTTCTAGTTTCACAAAATTTACAATCTTAAGGGGAATACTAGCAATAAATTTTATTTGTGCAAAGGTTAAAAGTAACCCCCAAAAAACTATAAGGCTAAAACAGTTAAGAAGGGGACCCAAGCTCATCCAGGGATCAGGGAGAGCTTGGTTTCTCTGAGGAAGCAGTTGTATATCTGGTAACACTAAGCCAGGTTTTTCTAAAACTACTTGATAACAATCACCTGGGCATTTGTTTCTACTATTCTATTTCTTAGCTCCTTCTCTTGGAGATTCTGACTGAGTAGGTCAAGGGGTGAGATCTTGGCATATATATTTGTAATTTTCCTAGGTTATTCTTGCAGTTGAGGAAGATGAGATAATCCGGAATGAAGGAGCAAGCATTCCAGACAGAGGGACTGTCCATACTGAGGTGCCATGTCAAGAGGATCAGAGAGGATTTGCTAGAACAATTTTTTATGATGTTGAAACCTTGCATGACTGAGAAGAAGCTAAGGTCAGTTCTGGGATGTGAGGAAGAAGAGAAAATTGATGGCTGCTCTGTAGAAACAACTGGACTTCCTGATTCCCTCAAGCAATCCCTAAAGCAAGAGAGTTCCAGAAAAACATCTGCTTCATTGACTACGCTAAAGCCTTTGACTGTGTGGATCACAACAAACTGTGGAAAATTCTTCAAGAGATGGGAATACCAGACCACCTTACCTGCCTCCTGAGAAATCTGTACACATATCAATAAGCAACAGTTAGAACCAGACATGGAACAACGGACTGGTTCCAAATTGGTAAAGGAATACGTCAGGCTGTATATTGTCACCTTGTTTATTTAACGTATATGCAGAGAACATCATGTGAAATGATGGGCTGGATGAAGCACAATCTGGAGTCAAGACTGCAGGGGAAAATATCAATAACCTCAGATATGCAGATGACACCACCCTTGTGGCAGAAAGCAAAGAGATACTAAAGAGCCTCTTGATAAAAGTGAAAGAGGAGAGTGAAAAAGCTGGCTTAAAACTCAACATTCAAAAAACGAAGATCATGACATCCAGTCCCATCACTTCATGGCAAATAGATGGGGACACAATGGAAACAGTGATAAGACTTTCTCTTCTTGGGTTCCAAAATCACTGCAGATGTTGACTGCAGCCATGAAATTAAAAGATGCTTGCTCCTTAGAAGGAAAGTTATGACAAACCTAGGCAGCATATTAAAAAGCAGAGACATTACTTCACCCACAAAGGTCTATCTAGTCAAAACTATGGTTTTTCCAGTAATCATGTATGAATATGAGAGTTGGACCATAAAGAAAGCTGAGTGCTGAAGAACTGATGTGTTTAAACTGTGGTATTGGAGAAGACTCTTGAGAGTTCCTTGGATAGCAAGGAGATTAAACCAGTCAATCCTAAAGGAAGTCAGTCCGGAACAGTCATTGGAAAGGCTGATGCTGAAGCTGAAACTCCAGTACTTTAGCCACTTAATGCAAAGAGCCAACTCTTTGGAAAAATCCCTGATGCTGGCAAAGATTGAAGGCAGGAGGAGAATGGAACAACAGGGGATGAGTTGGTTGGATGGCATCATCAACTCAATGGACATGAATTTGAAAAAGCTCTGGGAATTAGTGATGGACAGGGAAGCCTGGCATGCTGCAATCCATGGGGTTGCAAAGAGTTGGACATGACTGAGCGACTGAATGGAAATGAAAGCTACCCTGAAATTAATTTTGCTTCCATTTGCTATAAATGTTATTTTCTTTAAACAACATGGAGAAATGTAGCATAGCTGAACAAGAGGGGCAGTTTGTGGAGACTTAGAAAGACTTCCTAAAATATATCCCCTAATGATGCATAAAAGTCTGCAGAGAAACTACTTGTAGGGTTATATTTCAATTAAACATTAATAGTCATGGCAAAGGTGCTCCCCATCAACCACAAATCTGAGTGTTTTCATTTGTGTTAGACACTGTGTATGAACCTTCAAAGCTACTTATGCAGATATGCAAATGGCTCTTAAGAGAGATTATATGCAAAATAAGTGAAAGATTAACCTTGCTTATCATATATTTGAGCACAAAGGTGCACCCTACCCTTCGCTTTTAGAATCCCTGGCAATCGTTTGCTGAAGGTGGCTTTTATTGGCACATGAGAGTCTGTTGTTAACATCTTTTCCCATTTTTATATCCAATGACACATCGGTAGCTTGAAATCATCCATTGTGGGAGCACTTACCCCATGGAAATCAGCAATTTGTTTTTCATTGCTGAAAGCCTATTGTTAAACACTTACTAGCACACCACTGCCTAATAGGTATTCACAGTTTTGAAACTGTGACTATTTTTTCATGAGAGTATTCACTCCTACCAGTGAGGGCGCCTTGTTCCCTGCTCTTTTTCATTAGGGAGGAAAGTCTTTCCCAGCCCCTGACTTCACTCCTGTTACTTCTTTATCCCACGGCCATTTAGGGGAGGCTGGAGTATATCTGGCCAAGGGGGATGAAGCTACTAACTATACTTGGTCTAAATCACTCCTGACTTAAACTGTGGAACTGAGGACAATAGTCCTGAATGAAACTGAGGGTCTATTAGTAAAGAAGATCGGGACTTCGTCTTGGGCCAGGAAATGTATGATATTTCCCATATATGTAATACAAGAAAAAAATGGATGTGGTCTTCAAGATCGGAAGCCTGAACCATAATAGAACAATGTCATCCCTGTTTTGTTTTTAGCATTTTATACAGCAGTGGTTCTCCAAGTGTGGTCCTTGGATCAGCAGCATCAGCCTCATCTGGGAACTTATTAGAAATACAGACTCTGGGGCTCCATCTCCCAAGTCTACTGAATCTGAAGTTGTGAAGGGAGGACATGACGGGAAGGTCTGATTAGGGGTGTGGTATAGCAATTGGTGTTTAATAGAAGTTCTGGATGATTCTGATGGATCCTAAAGCTTGAGAACCACTGTCCTAAGTGTGTGCTTAACTCTGTCAGTGTGATTGGTGTAAACTGAATTTCAGTGAATAATAATCACTCAGTTGGTGTTAGATGCATAGTAGGCACAGTCATTGATTCATTAATTTATTTAATATACTTTTATTAAGCATTTGTTGTGGTTACTCTGTATCATGTACCTGGTTACCCTAGCAGCCAGTATGATCTTTTAAAAATGAAAATCAGTTGTGCTGCTTGTTTTTTTATTTGTTGAAGTGTGGTTGATTTACAATGTTGTGTTAGTTTCGGGTGTATAGCAGAGTGATTCAGTTAGGCACACACACACACACACACATCCATTCTTTTTCAGATCTTTTCCATATAGGTTATTACAAAATATTGAGTATAGCTCCCTGTGCAATAGAGTAGGTCTTTGTTATTTACATATTTTATATGTAGTATGCTGTTTGCTTTCTTAACATCCTTCAGTGACTTACATAACAAGATGAAATAGAAATTAAAAGTCCCTCCATGGCTTGGCCTGCCTGCCTCTCAGCTCCTTTCTTCTTTTAATCGTCTTTCCTCTTGGTGCCTATACCACGCTGGTCTTCTTTCTATGGTTGACTCTGTCTTGACATTCTAGCTTTGGCTCAAATTTCACCTTTTCAGAGAAGGCTCATGACTGCCTTATCAAATGTACCCTCCACTTATCTTCATCATGTTCATCATTTTTTTCATGGCATCTAAAATCGGCATGTCTGTTCACTCACTTATAGTCTAACTCTTCCTCTGGAATGTAAGCTCCACAAGGGATGCTGCTACCTCTCTGTATCTAAGCGGACCCTGGGACCCTGGTCCCAACACATATTTGTTGAATCAATTTCCAGGCATTACCCTAGATGTGCCAGAACTGAGATTTGAATTGCTAGGGGAAATTAACAGCTAGAATCAGTGCTTTGACAGATTCATATCATGCTTTTTTTAATATCACTTGTAAATTACAATCCTGTTTGTAGGAACTTAAATTTACTTATAGGAAACTGTTCAAGGGCTCATGGAACCCACTTGTCTGGACAAGATCAGGTTGCTTCAGGTTGAGCTGGCGGTGTGTTCATTTACTGATGGGAGATTGCCAGGAACTTGAAAAAGAATATCAAAATGTCTTATTCCTTGCACTATATCAGATAAGCAAATAACTGACTCAGAAAATTTATGATAGCCTTGCAGTTGTTTTTCCCAGAGACTGTTCTGGAAATAGATGAAATCAGACTCCAGTGCCATCTAGTGGTCATGTTTAGTTCCTATAGAAATAAAATCCCATATGCTTTGATTTGTATTGTGGAAGGTGTGTGTGTGTGTGTGTGTCTGCCTGTCTGTCTTTCTAGTCTTACCTATTACTTTACTTATATTAATGTGAATGTGGGTTGCTTAAATTCTAGGAAATTCATGAGAATCAGTAATCTTTCCTGTTGTCATATGGTGATAGAAATATAAGTTTCATAAATAACTGTATTAGGTGACAATTCGTTGTTTTCAGCTTGGCAGCATCTAAGAGACTGAATCTATTCGATGTTCCCATGTGGTGGTAGGTATTGGCTGTCACTCAGAGGCAGAGAGAGAATCCTGACCTTCTATTCTTCAGTCACCAGGGTACATTCGACTTTGTTGCATCCTATCCTTGTTTTCCATCTTCCCCATTGGTTCCTAGCAAGTTTCATTTCAAAAGCTAACCAAATCTTTAGTTGGAGAAGCAAAATGGAAAAGCAGTTTTAAACAAAAATTAGAACCTCACAATTTTTTAATAAAATTATTTTCACCCTCTGCAGCCATATTAAGATTTATAGGGTCTGTAGAAACTAATGGGGATTAATATCTAGGTGCATATAAAACAGACTGTGCTCTGTGCTAAGCATTTTATTCATGTCTTTACATACTAAGCAATCCTGTACAACATGGATATGGACTCCTTATTTGTATTATATTTGTTTTGTAAAAGATTAGGGGTTTATTCTATTGTTTATGTGAAAGTTTTGTTTTTTGGCTGCACTGTGTGGCCTGTGAAATCTCAGTTCCCTGGCCAGGGATCGAACCTGCACCCCTGGCAATGAAAGCAAAGAGTCCCAGTTGCGGGACCAAAATTCCAAGGACTCCCTATTTTTAAAAAAGAAAGAGTAGAGCTCATAGGAATATCATTTCTGAGCCCCTAAGAAATGTCAGACATTATGCTAGATGTTTTCTACACATTCTTTAATCTAATCCTGCAAATTTTTAAAAGTAGTATTGTCATCTATCTGTTTAGATGAAGAAACTGAAGCTCACTTTGCCCCAGATTCCCATATCTGAGGACTGGAGTTAGAGTCCTTATGGCTAGCTCCAGATTGTTCTCTTTCTTCTACTTCTTTTCCAGTATTTTAGAAAAAAATTTGATTTTTAATTGTTTAAAAGATATATTTCTCCTTCCACTCCACATCCCATCAGATGACCAGTAGTTTGAGGGCAGGGCCCACATCAGGGCCTGGCATGTAAGAACTCAGTAAATATTTGTTGAATGAGTTGAAGGAGGCAGGATTGGGAAGGTTCCAGTTCTCTAGTCAGTTTCCTTGTTAACACTTGTACCAGTTGTTTATTGCTGCCTAAACTATTACCCCAAAACTCAGTGGCTGAAAATAGCAGACACTTATCTCCCAACTGTTGTTGCTCAGAAATCCAGGAGCAGAAACCCTGGGTCTCTTGAAAGGTGGTTGTCAAGATTTTGCTAACGGCTCCAGTCATCTCAAGGCCCAGCTGGGGCAAGGTCTGCTTTTATTCAGTATGATGATTCGCCTCTGCCCCCAGCAGAGATGTGTCCGTGCTCATTCAGCGGGCCATTGGCAGACCTCACCTCCCTACCAGGTCAGCCCTTCTGCCAGGCTACATCATGACATGGCAGCTGGCTTTCCCACAATGAAGTGGTCCAGGAGAGAGTGACAGGGACCACCTGAGATGGAATCCAGTCTTTTTTATAACCTAATCTTGGGAGTGACGTGTTTCTTTTTTTTAAATTAACTTTTAGTGGAGTATAGTTGCTTTATAATGTTATGTTAGTTTCTTCTGTACAGCAAAGTGAATCAGCTATATGTATGTATCTATCCCCTCTTTTTTGGATTTCCTTTCTATTTAGGTTACCACAGAGCGTTGAGTGGAGTTCTTTGAGTTATACAGCAGGTTCTCATTAGTGATCTACTTTATACATAGTATCAGTAGTATATGCATGACATCTTTTTACGTCTGTTGTATTCTCTTTGTTAGAAGTGACTCACGAAATCCCCCCCACTTAAGGGGAGAACACTTCACAAGGGTATGGAGATCAGTGGGGGCCATCTCAGAGGCTGCCAACTGTAACATTAGTGGCAGGCCTTCTGAGTATTAAGTTGTGCAGTCATTCTGTAATATTCTAGATTCATTCCTTCCCTTAATAACCAACAGTGTTTTGTAAGCCAGCTGAGGCAGGCTGTCATAGTGTATGGGAGAGCTAGTTCTGGTGGTAGGCAAACTGAATCCAAACTCTAGCTCCCTCACTTCATAACTGTGGTCCCGATGGTGTCTCCATTCCTTTTCCATGAAGCAGACTTCCTAACAGTACTTCATGCGTAAGTCTGTCATAAGGATTAAGTGAGATTCTATCAGGGCATTGCTAGTTACAGTACCTGACAGCATGAAAATGGCAATAGCCCACAACTAATACAGTGTAAATGTGCATGTGAATTTATTTCCAACTCTCCATACTGCTTTCTTACCTATTTCCTATTTTATTTTATTCTTAATGTAATCCTAATAAGGTGTGGTAGAATCTGATACAGTGGTACCCGTTTTGCATTTGAGACACATAAAAGTTGAATGATATGCCAGCATGATGAAGCCAGGTCTATAATCCAGTTTTCCTTTTGCCCAAAGAATCTCTCTTTCCTAATTCTTTCTTTTTAAATTTAATATCTATGAGAGACGGGCGAAGAACTTCCTTACTACTCCATTTCTGTATATATTTGGAACTCTATGACAACAGAGCTCTAAGAATTACCTAGGTCATGAGGCCAGATGTTGTCTTAGAGCAGACAGAGTCATATTTTGAATGTTGTAAAAGAACCGTCTATAAACTAACTGTAATACATGTACCACATTCTAAATAGTACAGTTATGGTAGCTTAGGAAACCCACATCCTGGCTTTGGTTCCTCATTCTAAGAGTATGGTTTTCTGTTAAGTTAATGAAAAACAACCTCACAAGATTCAGAGTCTATCCCTTAATTTAAGAATGGTCTACCAAAAAGCCTAGGAGACCTCCTCATGATAGATTCCAAATGATATTTTACCTAAGTCAACAATAAAACTCTATAATGGAGACATTGAACCACAAATACATTCCTATTTAATTCCTATTATTCTTCAAGTCCTCAACCCCTTCTCTTGCTTTCCCTCCCAGAAAACCCCAAATTCAGGCCAAACAATAATGAAGAAAAATATTGTTGACTATGTGTCATAATCACATCTGTCTTTGGGAACAGAGGACACCATTCCCCAGATATTAGATGCAGCCTTGAATCATTGTAATTTATGAAGCTGATCTGTTCAGAAGAAAGGTCATTTTATTATTGAGGCTTGGTGTTTCCTTCTCTCTGTTCCTTCTTTACAAAATAAACAAGCAGCAGATTCTCTGATCAAGCTGATGATTTCTTCTCCCTTAAATGAGCACAGCCTTCTTTTGAGGCCTGCGTTGTTGGGTCTTCTCGATGCATATGAGCCACCCAGCTCTTAAGACTTTTACTTACTGGAGTCTACAGTGTGCTTTGGGAGGCTTAGAAGGAAGGAAGCGAGGGAAAATAGGAGATTATTATAAAGGAAGGAAGGGTGAAAACAATACTTGATGGGTGTATGTCTAATTTTTCAAATATTATTGGAAATTTAAGAGAAAACGAAGTTTTTAACACCTTTATGGAGTATCAAAGTAGTTGGCGCCTCAATGTTTAAAAGAGAGAAATCCTTCAAAGCCAGACTGTGTATGCTTCTTTTTGTCCCATTCTCTAACAGACTTAGTTGTTCTGGTAGGCCTCCAAAGGCAATAGGTCATCGCCACCACTGATATCCACATGCAGCCCTACAGCTGAGCAAGCAACAAAATCATGTCACCACTGTGACCTTTTGGGCTGCTGATCTAATAGAACACGGTGTTCTCAAGAGCTGGTCAAGACTGGAGAGCATGTACAGCAAAGCATCAGTGCCATCATGATACAAAATGTGTGTGTGTCTACCTGCTAGATAGATAGTGGTGGTAGCTGCACAACATTGTGGGTATATTTAATAATTATACACTTAAAAATGGAGTGGCAAGTTTTATGTATATTTTATCAGCATAAAGTGCAAGTCCATATATATACAGAAATACACAGATAAGCATATGTATGTGTATATCTATCTATCTGTAATCAACAATCTTTAAGTAGCATCCCATATTCAAGCCACATGTTGAGAAATGTGTACCACCCTGGGTCATGCATTTTGTGAGAACCTCAAAGAAGTTAAGACATCCTCAGAGTTGGAATCTCAGCTCAGGAAAGATCTGGAGACTACTGGGTAGAAGGAACAGGGGAGGAAAGTAGGTATTATTGCCCAGGAGGCGTGAAGATATTTTAAGACCAGAGTCACTTTCAAATCCAGAGTAGTGTCACCTGGAGAGAAAAGAGACTGGCTGGGGGAGAGCTAGGACAAATGACTAAAGCTAACAGATTGGACCTCAGAACCTGATGAACTATCTAACAACTTGAGAATACAGCAGTGCAATCAGACTAGTGAACTCAATTGTCCCACCAGAGTCCAGTCCAGTAACTAGAGCATCTTACCCAGGTGGCAGCTTAAGGAATGATGCTGGATGCATTTTCAGAAACCCAGACTCAGGCTGTCTACAATGTACTGCTGATCTCACAGACTAATAATAACAACAACAATAAATAGCTATATAGCATACTTATTCTGTGCCAGACACTATGCAATTACCTTGCACATCAAAAGATAACAGTCCCAGAGAGATTTTTTAACTCCTGATATGAGACAGAAAATAGGAAAAGAATTCCCTTTTTTGACAATGAAGGATAAGTGGAATGTCAGGGAATTCAATCATGCAAGTAATGGATCCAGTTCTTTGGTTATTTTTGAATCATCTCTTCCTTTCAACAACTGTGGTATAAACATACAATGGAATATTATTCAGATGTAAACAGGAAGTACGTACTAAGATATGGATGAGCCTTGAAAACATTATGCTAAGTGAAATGAGCCAGATATAAAAGGACAGATACTGTGTGAGTTGACTTATAAAATATTTAGAATAGGCATGTTTATAAAGACTGAAAGTAAATTAAAGATAACTGGGGGCTGGGAGAGGGGAAAATCAGAAGTTATTGCTTAATAGTTATAGAGTTTCTGTTTGCAGTGATGAAAATGTCATAGAAATAGACAGTGGTGATGATTGCACAACAGTGTGGGTATGTTTAATGCCACTGAATAATACACTTGAAAATGGTTCAAATGGTAAATTTTATGTTATATATATTTCATGTCAAATTTTAAACAGGGCTATCCACCCTGACATATTATCTCTTTCTTCTGGCTCACTCAGAGAAGAATTCGGTTTAAATCGGGGAAATTTCTGAAGAGAAGAGTCAGCGCCTGATGTGATAAATCCTGGGCCCAGAACAGCTTGGAGGTCTTTCTGAGAAGGATCTGAGTGGGGACGATCCAGGTTTCCAGCCAACAGTGGTTCTCAGTAGTGATACCACACCACCCACCACCCCCACCCTGGCATAGTTGAGCCTGTTGAGCTCAAAACAGTAAAAGGCCCTGTTCTGAGCCTTTTACTTTTGGGAGCCCTGTTCAACAGGATTTTCTGTGACAATGGAAATGTTCCATAGCTGTCCAGTAGTTGCTAACCACAGTTCAGTTGCTCAGTCGTGTCCGACTCTTTGCAACCCCATGAATCGCAGCACGCCAGGCCTCCCTGTTCATCACCATCTCCCGGAGTTCACTCAGACTCACGTCCATCGAGTCCGTGATGCCATCCAGCCATCTCATCCTCTGTCGTCCCCTTCTCCTCCTGCCCCCAATCCCTCCCAGCATCAGAGTCTTTTCNCTTTGCAACCCCATGAATCGCAGCACGCCAGGCCTCCCTGTTCATCACCATCTCCTGGAGTTCACTCAGACTCACGTCCATCGAGTCAGTGATGCCATCCAGCCATCTCATCCTCTGTCGTCCCCTTCTCCTCCTACCCTCAATCCCTCCCAGCATCAGAGTCTTTTCCAGTGAGTCAACTCTTCTCATGAGGTGGCCAAAGTACTGGAGTTTCAGCTTTAGCATCATTCCTTCCAAAGAAGTCCCAGGGTTGATCTCCTTCAGAATGGATTGGTTGGATCTCCTTGCAGTCTTGCAGGAGGGACTCTCAAGAGTCTTCTTCTCCAACACCACAGTTCAAAAGCATCAATTCCTCGGCGCTCAGCCTTCTTCACAGTCCAACTCTCACATCCATACATGACCACAGGGAAAACCATAGCCTTGACTAGATGGACCTTAGTCAGCAAAGTAATGTCTCTGCTTTTGAATATACTATCTGGGTTGGTCATAACCTTTCTTCCAAGGAGTAAGCGTCTTTTAATTTCATGGCCGCAGTCACCATCTGCAGTGATTTTGGAGCCCAAAAACAGACTTTTAGGGGCCCCCCAAAATTTTTTTTTCCACCCATTGTCCATGTTGAGGCAGACATGCTTCCTTATCACAAACCTATGTTTTTTTAGTGGATTTATTTCCAGTGACGGTTTTGATTTTACACAAAGATCTTTGTTACAATTCTCTTCCTTATAAGGATCCAAAATCATGTCATCAGTCTTAGTGAGAGTTTAAAATGTAAGCATTCAAATCTTGATAGAGCAACCAGCTTTAAGCCTCACTCAGAACAAGCCACAATGTATACCTAGGAAATTTCCTTTCCTAGTTTCTGTTTCATTTTTTGAGAGGAAGATCTTTGGGTTTTTCTCTGGCCAACTGAGCTATTCATTTGGAAGGAGTCTTTCATATCTTCAGGGATTCCAAGTAGTTTCTAGAATACGGATTTTTGGCTATTTTGTAAAAACAAACAAATAAAAAACCAGAGCAAAACAGAAAACCTTTACTCTTCCCTAAGTTTCGAGAAGAGTGTTCTCTGGGTTGTAGAGCGACTCTACCGAGTCGTGTGCCAGCTGCTCTGGAAATGCACTGTGTCACCCTGGGGAAGCTCCTGGAAGCCTTGCCTCTGTGATGTGTTCTTACACTCCTGTCTATGGGTGGCTGGACAATGATCTGTTGTTGCATAGTCACTCAGTCATGTCTGATTCTTTTGCAACCCCACAGACTGTAGCCCTCCAGGCTCCTCTGTACATGGGATTTCCCAGGCAAGAATCCTAGAGCGGATTGCCATTTCCTTCTCCAGGGGATCTTCCCGACCCCAGGATCAAACCTGTGTCTCCTGCATTGCAGGCAGCTTCTTCAACCACTGAGCCACCAGGGAAGCCTGGACTATGAGTGAGTATACTCAAACTGTGCCGACTAGATTCCTTTCTCTTGAAATTTTGAATTTTATATTCCAAACTACTGTTAGTCTTGCCCTCGTGGTCCTGAGATAGTTCTTTTAACAAGCCCAGTCTCAGAGCTAGTTGTTAGTATACAGCTTAATAATATGATTATTATTTTTGCCAAGACCTGCAGCCGTAAACAGTTTGGAGAGCTGGTGTATAATTGTGCCTAAAACAATGTGTATAGGTACTGTGAAACTAGCTTTATTCAATACTAATTGGGAAGTGATTTTACAATTTTAATAAGGATAACACCGTGATTCTTCATGCTTACTTTCAAAGCAACTTTAATTTTATTATTTCCTCTCAACTATTTTGCAAGTGATAGAGATACTTTGCTTTTTTTTTGCCAGGTTTTCACATTTACAATAGTATACAGAAGTTCAGACACTTGCTCAGAGCTTGGCACCCTGGCCCCTGGATTTTTGGCCTAGGGCATTTTCAAAATGGGTGAACCACCTCTCTAAAACGCAGTTCCTCCTGAGGAAGTGTTTTTTTTTGTTTGTTTGTTTTTTTCTGTCTTTGGCAGGGGACATCATAGAGAAGGTGGGATCTGTTAAGCTCCATGGGGAAATCTCTCACCTGCTGTATGAGTTCAGGATTATCCTTCCTACATAATGGAAATTGTATTACCTCTCCTCCCATTACTCCTCCCACAAGTAGCCAATCACTGGCCTGAAATTAATGTTTAAATCATCAGAATGAGTAGAGAAAGCAGTTCAACTTAGTCCTAAATTAGCATAAAGCAAAGCAAAGTCGCTCAGTCGTGTCCGACTCTTTGCCACCCCATGGACTCCTTTGTCCATGGGATTTCCCAGGCAACAGTACTGGAGTGGATTGCCATTTCCTTCTCCAGGGGATCTTCCCAACCCAGGGATCGAACCCGGGTCTCCCACATTGTAGACAGACACTTTACCATCTGAGCCACCAGGGAAGTCCAAATTAGCATAAGTCAGTGCTATTTTCAAAGAAAACTCTGGACGATGTCCAAATTCGTGATGATAAAAAGGATAAAAAGGGCTCTTGAGATCCATAGAACGTGATGTTTTTTGTGTGGTCATCAGTTAAGGGCTCTACAATACAAGGAGAGTGACACGCAATTACACACATACACAGGATTATCCACTTGTAGTCTCTTGTGAGGGGAAAAAAAACCAAACTTCTAAAGATAAAAGTAGTAAGTAAAAAATCATTAATGGTCATAATGAAACACTTTACATGTATTATCTACTTCTCCAATTATAAAGTAAGAGCAAATGAAAGCATGTCAATCCTCAATCTTAAGTGAATTATCCAAAATGACATCACTTATAGCTAGATGGTTCAGGGAAATTATATCATATCTGTAGGATTAAAAAAAACTCAAGTTCTTCCTACCACATTACACCTCTCAGCTGCCAAGGTGACCCTCAGGTGAATCACAACCTTCAAATTTCTCTATTTTATTTTCATTTTTTAATTAAAAATCCACAAAATTTAGTTTTTCCATTGTGTGTGGTTACCATTATACGTTTTTCCATGACAAGTAGCCTTACCTACTGCTATGACTTAGACAAACCAAATCAAAACAAAACAAAACCAAGACCCCTCCAAAAGCTAGTTTGAGTTTTTCTTCTTTTCAGAAGTTAATCCAAATACACTCCCATTATCACCTGCCTGTATCTTCTCCATCCACCAGTTTATAAACTCCGTTTGGAGTTTAGCTTCTAGAAAGGCTATGCCTCAAGTAATTTTTTTTCAAAGAGGGAGAAATTTTTTTCTTAAAATTTCTCATCAAATAGTTCTATTGCTTCTGATTGATTTCTATAAGAGAGCTTCTAGCAATTTTAATCACTTTTATATTCAGTGGAGATATTTATAAATAGGTTAACTTGGATATCATGTTAAATCTGTTTGAACCCACAGTTCTCAAACTTGAGTGGTTTAGTTGCTAAGTCATGTCCAGCTCTTTGCGACCTCATGGATTGTAGTCTGCCAGGCTCCTCTGTCCATACAATTTTCCAGGCAAGAGTACTGGAATGGGTTGCCATTTCTTTCTCCAGGGGATCTTCCAGACCCAGGGATTGAAACAGGGTCTCCTGTATTACAGTCAGATTTTTTACCAGCTGAGCTACCAGGGAAGCCCATTATCACCTGCTGCTGCTGCTGCTAAGTCACGTCAGTCGTGTCCGACTCTGTGCGACCCCATAGACGGCAGCCCGCCAGGCTCCCCCGTCCCTGGGATTCTCCAGGCAAGAACACTGGAGTGGGTTGCCATTTCCTTCTCCAATGCATGAAAGTGAAAAGTGAAAGGGAAGTCGCTCAGTCGTGTCTGACTCTGTGCGACTCCATGGACTGCAGCCCACCAGGCTCCTCCGTCCGTGGAATTTTCCAGGCAAGAGTACTGGGGTGGGGTGCCATTCCCAAAATCACCTGGAGGGCTTGTTAGACACGCCTCTTGGGCTCATCCCCAGAACTTCTGAAATGACACTGAGAACTGGGATCTCCATAAAATTGCCAGCTGATGATAATTCTGTTGGCCTTGGAAACCATATTTTTGGGTTTTCTGATATAAACTTATTTTAGTCTTATTGTAATCTTATTCTGATATGTAGCAGAATCTGCATGCATTTCTAAATATATTTTTAATTAAAAGAAATTAGAACATTAATGTGAGAGTCATTAAAATTAATTATACCTGTACAATCTTTTTGATAATATTCATCACCCATTCAGCCTCAGGATCCAAACAAATTAGTTTTCCATCTTTCAATGTGACTCTGAAAAGAAAAGTATTTTGGTTAAATCATAACTATATATAATTTAATAACACTTGAAATTTATTCATTACAATTTCTGTAACATGAAATTCATATGCTTAAAATGAACACACAAATATTTTAAACTAATTGTATTATTAGAATGTGACTTTTAATCATATCAGTGTACATAACAATTAAAAAAAAATCAACTAGAAGATAAATTTCCTAGAGTCTTTTGAGATATCAGCTGATAACCAGTGAACATTTACTAGACTTAAAATGCACAGGGTATAGTGTCAGACTCTGGAAATCTGCATATAGAGGGTATCTTCCAGGCTGCCAGTTATCAACCACTTACTATGTACCCTTTATCACTACACCTCTGCAAATTTGGTTAGATTTTAAGACTTCATTAAAGCCTCATTTACTATCGGGAGAGAGGAGGATACCATAAACTAGTTATTTAAATTTATTCTGTAGTTTTCAACTGCACTTAACAGAAGAGCAAAGCTCCATCCCTTTGAGGTTCATTACATGAGGACCAGTTAAACCAGTCAGTCCTAAAGGAAATCAACCCCGAATATTCATTGGAGGGACTGATGCTAAAGCTGAGGCTTCAATACTCTGGCCACCTGATGCAAAGAGCCAAGAGCCGAGTCATTGGCAAAGAACCAGATGGTGGGAAAAATTGAAAGCAAAAGGAGAAATGGGCAGCAGAGGATGAAGTGGCTAGATAGCATCACTGACTCGATGGACCTAAATTTGAGCAAACTCTGGGAGACAGTGGAAGAAAACAGAGCACGGCCTGCTGTAACCCAGGGCGTCAAAGAGTCAGACACAACTTAGGGACTGAACAACAACATCAACATGAGGATCAGATCATAATAAAAATTGTCATGATAATAACGTAATAATAAATTACCAATACATTCAGTAAATTACCGATAAAAGGATAGCCACAAAACATCACACACGATAGCGAAAACTTGGAAGTATTGTACTGCCAAGACAAGAGAAAGTGTTGGTCGTTCAGTCTTGTCCAGCTCTTTGAGACTCCATGGACGGTAGCCCGTCAGACTATTCAGTCCATGGAATTCTCTAGGCAAGAATCCTGGCGTGGTTTGCCATACCCTTCTCCAGACAAGGGTGCCTGCCATCACCACAGCCATCTCAACAACACTAGAAAGAGTCATAAGGTACACAAAGGGAAACTAAACTGCCGTTATTCCCATATGACAGTGACAGACTTTATTTTCTTGGGCTCCAAAATCACTGCAGATGGTGACTGCAGCCATGAAATTAAAAGATGCTGGCTCCTTGGAAGAAAAGCTAAGACAAACCTGGATGGCATATTAAAGAGCAGAGACATTACTTTGGCGACAAAGACATGCACAGTCAAAGCTATGATTTTTCTAGTAGTCATGTATGGATGTGAGAGTTGGACTATAAAGAAAGCTGATTGGACTATAAAGAAAGCTGAGCACTGAAGAATTGATGCTTTTGAACTGTGGTGTTGGTGAAGACTCTTGGAGAAGACACTTGGACTGCAAGGAGATCAAACCAGTCAATTCTAAAGGAAATCTATCCTGAATATTCATTGGCAGGATGATGCTGAAGCTGAAACTCCAATACTCGGGCCACCTGATGCGAAGAGCTGACTCCTTAGAAAAGCTCCTAATGCTGGGAAAGATTGAAGGTAGGAGGAGAAGTGGACAAGATGGTTGGATGGCATCACTGACAAAATGGACGTGAGTTTGAGCAAGCTCTGGGAGATGGTGAAGGACAGGGAAGCGTGGCGTGCTGCAGTCCATAGAGTTGCAAAGAGTCAGAAAAACAGCAAATGATCAACAACAGCACGAGTAAAGTGCTGATGGTTGCAAAATCAGTACAATATTTTATATCAAAATGCAAATAACAACTAAAATGTGAAATTTTGTAAAGCTATCCTTTACAATAGGATCAAAAAGAAATAGCATTGCAGATTAGTGGGAAAATAATGATAATTTGTTAGGTAGTGCTGGAACACTTCAGTGTTTTTGCCTGGAGAATCCCAGGGAAGGGGAAGCCTGGCGGGCTGCCATCTTTGGGGTCACACAGAGTCGGACACGACTGAAGTGACTTAGCAACAGCAGCAGCTGGAATAGTTGATGAACCATAAAAATAAAAATGGATAATTCTTCACACCATATGCAAAATTAATTCCAGGTGGATTAAAGTTTTAAATGCAAAGGAAAAGACTGTAAAAAAAAATTTAGCAGACAATACAGAAGAATATTTTTATGAACTCTGTGAAGGAAAGTTTTTTTGAACTAAAACACTGAAAGTGCTAACCAGCAAAGGGAATGTTGCTCATCTAAAGCACATTAAAAATAAATCTATACTAACTGAAAGGACACCACAGAAAGAATAAAAACATGAACCAAAAATTGGAAAATGAGCTTTTCTATCCATAAATATGATGAGGGTTTAATATCCAGAATGTGTAAAAAACACCTGTGAGGCAATAAAGAAAAGGTTATTAATAAAGTTATTAAGAGAGTAGATCTGGAGAGTTCGCATCACAAAGAAAAAACTATTTTTAGCTTATCTATGAGATGATGGAGGCTAGCTAAACTTATTATAGTAATGATTTCACAATATATATAATTCAAACCATTATGCAGTATACCTTAAAATTATAGTGATGTATGCTAATTATGTTTCAATAAAACTTGGGGAACAGTCACATAAAAAGACTTCTCCCTCTACATCTTCACTACTTACATGATTTCTTTTCTGTTGCAGTGAGCACCTTCAGGGATTATCTGGACTTTTGCAATGAATTTGGGAGAAATAAAGTCAGATTGTGTCTGAATACACTGGCATCGCAGCTCTTGGCTCTCAGAGGGATCAGCTGTGTGAGAAAATAATAGTGAAACACTAAAAACCAAGACAGCCGTGATGTTTATTCTTCCCTTATGAAATCTGAGATCAATGCAGCAAGATACTCAACTCACCAAATACCATCAGAAATCTTTAAGGAGACAATCACATAAATATAATCATTTGCTATTGTTATGATCAATGAAACTATTGAATATCTACTATATTTGAGAAATGAGTAAATGTACTAGACCAATAATTTATTGCTTGAAGGCATATATGGTCAATAAGAAATGTTTAATGGTAAAAATCAACTTCATTGCATTCTATAAAATATTTTAAATACCAAAATTTTATGCGAATTCTATCAGTTGAAGGTGGCAATTTCCACCATTAAAATAAACGCCCCTAAACCTTTTTGCAATGTGCTGCTGCTGCTTCTTTTTCAGTCTTTAAGTCCTGACTGCCTCTTTGTAACCCCATGGACCGTAGCTCGCCAGCCTCTTCTGTCCGTGGGGTTTTCCAGGCAAGAAAATTGGAGTGGGTAGCCATTCCCTTCTTCAGGGCCTCTTCCTGACCCAGGGGCCGAACCTGCGTCTCCAGCATTGGCAGGTGGATTCTTTGCCACTGAACCACCAGGGAAGCCCGTGCTGCTGCTATCATCTTTAATAAGAAAAGCACAGACCCTTACAGTGTACCGTTGGCCAGTGCAGGAGACATGAGAGACATGTGTTCGATCCCTGGGTTGGGAAAGTCCCCTGGAGAAGGCAATGGCAATCCACTCCCCCATTCTTGCCTGGAGAATCCTATGGACAGAGGAGGCTGGTGGGCTACAGTTCACAGTATTGCAAAGAGTCAGACACAACTGAAGCAATGACTTAGCATGCACACACGTGTGTGTGGGTATTCACATCATACACGCTCAATATTAATTAATTAATTCAAAAGACTTTAAAAATTTAACTCAACAGGAACTTCTTTGATATTCCACAATCTAAGTGTATGTGCTGCTTAGGTTTTAATTTTATAGTTTCTACATTTTGCCCTAACACCAGATTCAATCTCATTTGATCTGGAAACATTTGGGCTTCGAATTTTTCCAAAGCCAAGAAGGAAAAGATGAAAGCCATAGCTCCTTACCAAAGAGGCCCAGGACAAGGATGGCCAACAGGGGGAATATTTGTGAGCTCTCAGTAGCCATGTCTGTGCTTGATCTTGATCCTTGTTTGAATGGTAGTGTCAATACTGCAGCCTCTTTTATATGCTCTCTGTAACCATGGAAGTTTTTTGTTGTTCTTGCACTCTCTTTCCATGAAGAATAGAAGGAACAGTTTATTCAAGTGGCATATTTGTCACTTACAAGTCAATGAGGAAGCTGGGTTTGTTTTTCAAGCTTTGTTTTAACTGAAGGGTTTCAGGCATGAGGAGATGAATGTATTGAATAGAAAAATGAACCCATTATTCCCTCGGAGGGAAACTGCATGATTGTGAAGGGTTCAGTGCCAGTTATAATTAGTATACCAAATGGAATAATAAAAGATGTCTGTACATCTTTTCAAAGGTCATGTTTGTACAATGTAGGAAATGAAGATGTTTTTCCTCCTCGAGTATTTACTTTTGGCTTTTGTGCCTGTTTGCGTAAATCCGTTCAAGGTTATAATAGACTCTTCCAAGCTCTAACTATACTCATAATGTGTGCATGCATATGTGCTAAGTCGCCTCAGTCTTGTCCAACTCTGATCCCATGGACTATAGCCCACCAGGCTCCTCTGTCCATTGTATTCTTCAGGCAAGAATCCTGGAGTGGGTTGCGATATCCTTCTCCAGGGGATCTTTTCGACCTAGGGGTAGATCGTGTGTCTCTTATGTCTCCTGCATTGGCAGGTGGATTCTTTACCACATCCCTGGAGAAGCCCCGTACTTAAAGCATGGGTAACCTCTAAAGATGCTGAGGGCTCCCCTGGTGGCTCAAGTGATAAAGAATCTGCCTGCAGTGTGGGAGCCCTGGGTTTGATACCTGTGTTGGTAAGACCCCCCCGGAGAAGGGAACAGCTACCCACTCCAGTACTCTAACCTGGAGAATTCCATGGAGAGAGGAGCCTGGCAGGCTACAGTCCATGGGGTCATAAAGAGTCAGACATGATGGAGTGACTTGCACTTTCACAAAGATACTGAATAAAGTTCAGATTACAGCAACCCGTGTCCTGTCAAGAACAGCAAATTATGGTTTACTTATGGTTTAAAGTCTGCAGTTTCAAAAAGCTCGAAGCTGAATTAACTCAGTGGATTATGAACTTCATTTTTTTTTCTTAAGCAGTTTTATAAATGACCTTCATTATCCTATACAGCTCATTTATTTATTTATGCATATATATGCATATATGCACACACACATATATAAATAAATGAGCTGTATAGGATAATGAAGGTCATTTATTTATTTATGCATATATATATGCATATGTGTGTATGCAAATATATGTATATACACACATATATATAAATAAATGAGCTGTATAGGATAATGAAGGTCATTTATAAAACTGCTTAAGAAAAAAAATGAAGTATATATATATGCATTAACAAACCCAACACCAAAGCATTGCTTTCAGTTTCCTGGGGCTGCCATAAAAAAAGTACCACATACTATGTTGCTTAGACAACGTAAATCTTTATCTCACTGTTTTGCAGCCTAGAAGTCGAAATTCATGGTGTTAGTAAGGTTGGTTCTTTCCTAGATCTGGGAAAGAAAAAGCTATTTCAAGTGTCTTTCCTCGGCTTGAGGATGGTCATCTTCTTCTTCACATGCTGTTCTCCTTGTGTGCACATCCGACTCTAAGTTTTCCCTTTTTGTGAGGACACCAGTCACATTGGATAACCCACCCCAGTGACCTGACTTTAGTTTGATTATCTCTGTAAAAACCTTATCTCCAAGTGAGGTATTGGGGGTTAGAATCTTATTCTATGAATTTGGAAGGTGGGAGTAGGGGATGCCATTCAACCTGTAGCAACACTTAAGTGAAGAATCGATGATTACTGAGAGCTAATATAGCCTGAAGATAAACATAGTCTAATAAGAATGTTTTTCTGGCTAATTCTCATTGAACAACCTGAAGAACTTTTGTTGGACACTAAGTATTTAAAGAGTAAAACTGAGTATTTGCTCTTGAGAAGTTCATGGACTGTAAGGGGAAGCAGACATGTAAACAGATTAAAGATGGTGATCTGTGTTATAATATATAGGAACCCTGGAGGCAGTGGAGGGAGGACCTCCTCCTCAGAGCCAGGAGAGACTTTACAGTAGAGGCAACACTGGAGTTATTACAGATGAAAGGAAGCTCATATTAACATATACTTGTGAAGGGTTGCTGTGGTCTGAATGCTTGTGTCTCCCCCACAATTCACATGTTGGAATCCTAACCCCTAAGGTGACGGTGTTAGGAGGTGGAAGTCTTTGGGAGATGATTAGGTTATAAGTGTGGGGCCCTCATGAATGAGATTAGTACTCTCATAAAAGTGACCGCAGAGGGTTCTCTCATCCCTTATGTCATGTGAGGATACAATTTAAAAGAGGTCCTTCATCCAGCTCTGCTGGCTTGGATTCCCTGACCTTGGACTTCCAACCTCAAGAACTCTGTGAAATAACTATCTTTTGTTTATAAACCACCCAGTCCATGGTATTTTGTTACAGCTGCCCAAATGGACTCAGACAACATTCTTGGAATGCTGAGAAAGTGGAGAAAAAATGCTATTTCAATACAATAACTTGACAACATGATCAGACCTTGGCTTTTTTACAAACCAAAAAGTTAAAAATAATTTAGAAACACTATTCAGACATAACCTTAATTTCTTTGAGTCTCATTTTTCTTCTACACTAAAATCACAAAATACTATGTTATAAGGTAAGGAGATCCAACCAGTCCGTTCTGAAGGAGATCAGCCCTGGGATTTCTTTGGAAGGAATGATGCTAAAGCTGAAACTCTAGTACTTTG
>SJYX01008107.1:337722-351339 GCA_006410675.1 Oreotragus oreotragus | reverse complement strand
GAGGATGAGATGGCTGGATTGCATCATGGACTCGATGGACGTGAGTCTGAGTGAACTCCGGGAGATGGTGATGGACAGGGAAGCCTGGCGTGCTGCGATTCACGGGGTTGCAAAGAGTCGGACACGACTGAGTGACTGAACTGGACTGAATCAACAAATGAACAGCACATCTTTTTGCTTTTCAGGGGCTGTGTTCTGTATTGGCAAGTGCTAAGTGGCCAGTACAGCAAGTTCCATGTTTGACGGTAAGGACTGGTCATAAGGGTGAGGGCTTAATTGAACTCTCTCTCAAGTTGATCACACTTGTTAACATTTTCCCATGTCCTCTGACTTAGGAATAGGGAGCAAATGCTAGCATTTATGGAGCATCTAGACAACTGGCTTTCATTTATTCTGTAGTTCACAGTTGCTTTCTTCTCATCTCATAGTCAGTACACTGGAATTATGAAGAGATGATCACTTTTTTAGCTTTTGTAAGTGTGCTATTGAAAAGCAGAGACATTACTTTGCCAACAAAGGTCCGTCTAGTCAAGGCTATGGTTTTTCCAGTGGTCATGTATTGATGTGAGAGTTGGACTGTGAAGAAAGCTGAGCACCGAAGAATTGATGCTTTTGAACTGTGGTGTTGGAGAAGATTCCTGAGCATCCCTTGGACTGCAAGGAGATCCAACCAGTCCATTCTAAAGAAGATTAACCCTGGGTGTTCTTTGGAAGGAATGATGCTAAAGCTGAAACTCTAGTACTTTGGTCACCTCATGTGAAGAGTTAACTCATTGGAAAAGACTCTGATGCTGGGAGAGATTGGGGGCAGGAGGAGAAGGGGACGACCGAGGATGAGATGATTGGCTGGCATCACGGACTCAATGGACGTGAGTTTGAGTGAACTCCGGGAGTTGGTGATGGACAGGGAGGCCTGGCGTGCTGCGATTCATGGGGTCGCAAAGAGTTGGACACAATTGAGGTATTGAACTGAACTGAACTGAAGTGTGAAAAAAACCTCACAGAGGTTGTTTCTTGCTACCTGTGTATGTGCTGTCTTCTGTCATGTGGGACTCATTGCAACCCCATGGACTGTAGCCTGCCAGGCTCCTCTGTCCATGGACTTCTCCAGGCAAGAATACTGGAGCTGGTTGGCATTTCTTACTCCAGGGGATCTTTGACCCAGGGATCGAATCCACATCTCTTCTGTCTCTTGCATTGGCAGGTGAATTCTTTACCACTGAGCCACTGGGGAAGCTCTAGAGGCATGGAGATAGCTAAATGGAGATAAACTGACATAAAAACCTGTTCTCTTGACTGACTGGAGATCCTACTCTAGTATAAGGAGAGGAAAACATGCTGAAGGGTGATAACTAACACATTCAAACCTTAAAATCATTTTACTGCATTTGATAAACTGATGTAAGGGGTTGGGATAACTTTAAACTCTTTGGTGAGATTCTTTACCATCTGAGCCACCAAGGAAATCCAAACTCAGAGATAGTTACTTATAAATGAAAGTTAGAAAACTGAACCCAAATGTCAAGTAGATCTTTTATAGATTAACCAGCCACTCACTTTTTGCGCTTCTATTGATGACACAAAGTATTTTGAGTCCTGAAGAAAAAAAAATCCTCTTTGTTATTATTTCACTGCCAGTTTCATTAAATTATTAATACTTGTTTGAAAAATCCTTTAGCCAAAGCAATGAAATGAGGGTTGTTGTTAAGATAGCTATGAGAGAAACTTCCTCGATGGTCCAGTGGCTAAGACTTCGCACTCCAAGTGAAGGGGACCAGGGTCCATCCCTGGTCAGGGAACTAGAGCCCACATGCCCCACTGATGACAGAAGATCCTGCGTGCCAAAACTAAGACCCAGGACAGCCAAATAAATAGATAGTTATAAACATTTTTTAAAAAGATAGCTACAAGAATTTAAAAAAAAAATAAATTTTTAAAGAGGTATACTTGAGTAGCAAGGTAGCAAGAAGCTCCTTATAAAAAATAGCAATATATTATTATTGCTCTCATAATATTATTGTGACTCTTACAGTAAGGGGAAGGGGCCAGTACACAGTTTGGAAAAGCACATTCTTGGGTTGGTAAGAGCCAAGGGGAGTGATAGCTATTAGCAGATGAAATTAAGTATGACTTATAGTTTGACTTATCTGTTTGACTTATCTTCTCTTTCTCCAAGAGGAGAAAAAGAAGCTAAGAAACGTTGATGTAAACCATCAGATTTATCCAGTAAATGTAGAATTTTTTTCCTCAGGAAAAAATGAAATAAACAGTGTTTAGTTTGAAATATTTTATTTTCATGTTCTTTGTAAAACCATCAATAAATATTTAAACTTCTCTTTTCTCAGACATAGAAAAGCACTGCGTAATTAACATGAAACAAGGCATTGTGCCTTACAAGAAAGACATAAAATGTCCAAAGGGTATTAAGAACATTGTAGCTCTTAAAGTTTCAACATGAAAAATGCTGACCACGTACTGTGAAATCATTTCAGTAAATAACCAACATTCTTTTAAACATTTACAAACACATGCATTTACAAAACCATTTACAAAAACATGCATCCCCCTACCCGACAATGAGTTCGCTATCTGTTTCAATCCTCCAGCTTCTGCCACAAGGGCTGGTATAATGTGGGCTCCTCAGAAATATTAATTTAATGACTGACAAACATTTGCAAACCTTCTACTTCAAACTCAGTAAGAATGATGACTAAATAAACTTTTTTCTCATAAAATAAATAATACCAATAATGATAGGATGTGCAAGTAGATTCGGTCATATCCTTAATCATGTCACATGTAAATAGCAATACAGAATCTTTGAAACACAAGCAACACATAAATAAATAAATAAGTAAATAAATAAGTGGAACAACCCTCCTAAGAGATGTTCAAACATATTAAGCCTGATCCAGGTGACCTTAGGAGCTGGTGATTCCTCTTTTCCCTTTGATTTCTGTAAGGGCAGGGCCTACTTCTGAAACAGCCATCCAAGAGCTTCCGTTTTCCACCTGGTCAGTTGGAGCCGGCCCTGCAAGAAGAAAAGGTCTTCCTTAGTAGCTGCTCCAGAAGACTGAAACAGCACAGTTCCAGAGATTTCTAAGTCCAGTCTTCCCAGCCTGGCATCGAGTGGTTACTGCCCGCCACCTGCTATACTGTGTGGCAGATGCCTCTAGGCTCTCTGATACTCTTATTAGGAATGGAGGTGGGGCCTGCAGTATTCACTGTATTATTGGCTACAAATAGCCAATTCTATTTGATGCTGTAGCTGAAGTTCCAATATTTTGGCCACCTGATGGGAAGAGCTGACTCATTTGAAAAGACCCTGATGCTGGGAAAGACTGAAGCCAGGAGAAGGGGACGACAGAGGATGAGATGGTTGGATGGCATCACAGATTCAATGGACATGAGTTTGGGTAAACTCTGGGAGTTGGTGATGGACAGGGAGGCCTGGCATGGGGTTGCAAAGAGTTGGACATCACTGATCGACTGAACTACACTGTCCAATACCAGTGAGAATTTTAATGAAAGCAGTTTAACCCACATTCATCTGAATGGGGAGAGTCAAGGGCCGTGATGGAAGGCATTGGCAATGTCCTTCTGGCACCAGAGCAGATTAATGACCTTAATGGCAAATTTAATTCTGAAATAGTGATTTTTCATTCCTTCAGCTAAATCCTAGGTTTCTCCGATATGATTTTCAGCAAGCATAATGACTCTAGTCACACGATGAATAAAAACCACAACTCACTGGTTTAGCATCTTATCGATGATTTTCTTAACCATGGGGGCGGCGGGGTTGAGACACACCTCCTGACCAGTCTTGAGAGCGGCTCTGCAGAGAGAAGGAAGAATCTACGTGAGGTGGGGGGTCCATCTGAGGGATGGGGCGGGGGCATCGGCACGGTGGGTGGTGATGACAGGACAGCAACAGCGGTGACCCTTACATGGCTTCGGTTTGGCCGCAGTGGGGGCCCGGGGGCGTCACCTTCACGCTCTGGATGTTCTTGAGGTGAATCCCCTGCAAGGTCTGCAGGCACTGGCAGCGCAGTTCGTTGACCACGGGCGCCCCTGCGGGAAGGACAGAGTGGGTCAGGGGCTGTCCTCACGGGCACCCACCCTCCCGGTCCCGCCCTGGGGAGCCGGGTCTCACCTGCTGCGCGCCGGCCGGCGGCCACCAGGAGCAGGAGCAGCATCGCGGCGCCGAGGAGCCGGGGGGCGGGGTTCGCGGCTCGGGCCATGGGTCTCAGCTCGGGGGTCTGTGTCTGCGGCGGGAAGGCTGGCGTGAGCGCTGGCTGAGCGGGCTCTGTGGCTCCCCGAGCCGGGTGAACCCCTTTTATCCTGATCAGAAGGGAGTTGCTAGCCCCGGGGCCAGGGAAATTCCCGGTCCGGAAGGAAGGGGGCCCCGCCCGCCTCACGCGTAATCAGCGCACTCGGAGTGTCATCCCCGTACCCAAATCCCCACCGGAGGGTGAGTCTCCCTCCACCACGCTGGGGCTCCAGCCCAGATGGGGGCTGTGCGTCTCAGGCCACCCTGGTCGCGGGGCAGGGAGAGGGGAGAGCTCTGGGGCCACTGGGGAGAGACCCCCACAGGGTTGGAGAGATGGTCTTAGAGAGAGACTTGGTTTTCTTTACTCATCAGACCTGGGGAATTAAAGAGAAGAAAGCAGGCAGATTTTTAGTTATCTATCCTCTGCCTCTCTATATTTCTGCCTCTCTATATTCAGTTTTGCTTATTTCATACATGAGAACTGGGATCAGTGTCAAAAGCTGAATTCTGGGTTAATTTCAGTGAAAGTTGAGGGCTGTAAAAGATCTAGTATTTTGTGTCCTGCTCAACTCAATGTTCTCTTAGCAACACTGGAACTTTCAAGACTTGAGGTAGATCTCCTTTTCCACCTAAGAAGGGTTCAGAGTTGGTCTGAGAATATGGGATTGGTGGTCCCTCTGAAGCTGTGGGTGAGCTGGTCCGGGTCTCCTCTTCTGGTCTGTCTTTGGACAAAATAGCTCATGGACACAAAAGAATGCTTTCTGCAGCATAGCACCCTACCACGGACGTGCACTGATGAAATAAAGATGAAAGCACCATAAAATCCTGTTCCATTCACTGAAGGGGGAACATCAGTGTTGGTCCTCCTTTTTCTTGACATATCGATGTCTCTCTTTTCTGATGAGAAATTTCAGTTTTTTCACCTGATGCCTTTACTATTTTTTCATCAGAAGTTTTAGACCTCTTGTACTGACTTAACATGAAGTCTAGAGGTTTAAGTGTAGCTACCCAGGTTGGCTGAGATGCTTTTAAACTATAGTGTTGGAGAAGACTCTTGAGAGTCCCTTGGACAGCAAAGAGATCAAACCAGTCAATTCTAAGGAAAATCAATCCTGAATATTAAGTGGAAGGACTGATGCTGAAGCTCCAATACTTTGATCACCTGAAGTAAAAAGCCGACTCGTTGGAAAAGACTGATGCTGGGAAAGATTGAGGGCAGGAGGAGAAGGGGCACTAGAGGATGAGATGGCTGGTTGGCATCATAGATTCAATGGACACGAGTTTGAGCAAACTCTAGGAGATGGTGAAGAACAGGGAAGCCTGGCATGCTGTGGTCCATGGGATTGCAAAGAGTTAGACACAACTTAGCAACTGACAAAAGCTCCAGGTTAGATCCAGACCTCCCGGAGATGTGGCATATTATGAGAGTGGGAAAAGAAGAAATAAGTGGCCTCTGGCCTAGGGACAGGCATCTAGGAACAGGGCTCTGGGCAGCCCAACTCAGTGGGTGATAACTCACACCCCACAGCCAGCCAGCCTACAGCGATGCCACTTTCATTGCTATCTGTTACCTACACACAAGGCTGTATAGTGTGCTTATTTAACTCCTATGCAGAGCACATCCTGTGAAACGGTGGGCTCGATGCAGCACAGGCTGGAATCAAGACTGCCGGGAGAAATTTCAATAACCTCCGACATGCAGATGACACCACCCTGATGGCAGAGAGCAAAGAAAGACTAAAGAGCCTCTTGACGAAAGTGAAAGAGGAGAGGGAAAAAGCTGGCTTAAAACTCAACATTCAGAAAACGAAGATCATGGCATCTGGTCCTGCCTCTTCATGGCAAATAGATGGGGGAACAATGGAAACAGTGACAGACTTTATTTTGGGGGGCTCCAAAATCACTGCAGATGGTGACTGCAGCTATGAAATTAAAAGATGCTTACTCCTTGGAAGAAAAGCTATGACCAACCTAGACAGCATATTAAAAAGCAGAGACATTACTGTGTCAACAAAGGTTTGTATAGTCAAAGCTATGTTTTTTCCAGTAGTCATGTATGAATGTGAGAGTTGAACTGTAAAGAAAGCTGAGCACTGAAGAACTGATGCTTTTGAACTGTGGTGTTGGAGCAAACTCTGGGAGATGGTGATGGACAGGAAAGCCTGGTCTGCTGCAGTCCATGGAGTCACAAAGAATCGGACATGACTGAGCGACTGAACTGAACTGAACCTACACACAGTGGTTATGAGAAGTAAGTTAACATGTGTGAGAGTTGACTGGGAATAAATGCCTTATAAATGTTTGTTAAACAGATGAAATAGAAATAGCTTTTTTCAATATAACCTAAACACAAACTCTGTTATAAATCTTACGATAAAGAAAAAAAAAAAGTAATGGAAATGTTCACCTCTCAATTTTTCTTTTTATATTTAAAAAATTTCTGCATTAGTGTTTTCAAAAAGAATGCACAGTTACACTCCACTCTACTACGAGATGCACTTACATGGGATTTGGGTGGTTTTGCTTGTTTGCTTTCTGTTGCTACTTTTCAGACCTATCATTGATTTATTTTGTAGCCTTATTTTCAATCACCTCATCTGTTAGAAAGGAGTTTGAATTCAATACTCTTCACCTTATTTATTGGAAAAGTCTTATTAAAATGAACAACTGTCTTTAAAAATATTCTAGTGTTTTTCAGTATGATCCTGAAAGAAAAGCCTGGGACATTAAAGGAGTATTAACATTTGTATTGAAAGTGAAAGTTGTTCAGTCTGTCCAACTCTTTGTGACTCCATGGACTGTAGCCTTCCAAGCTCCTCTGCCCATGAGATTCTCCAGGCAAGAATACAGGAGTGGGTAGCCATGCCCTCCTCCAGGGGATCTTCCCAACACAGGGACTGAACCCAGGTCTCCTGAATTTGGGGCAGATTCTAACTGTCTGAGTCATAATATTTGTATTAAGCAATAGAAATGAAAAACTATATAAAGGCTATAAAATATGGTGACAAGCTCAGGAATAATTGAGAATTTGTGTTATTTCTTCCCTTGTTATCAATTATTTGGGGGGATTTCATGGGAAACAGGCCAGGTATACAAAAGTTAGTCTTTAAAAGTTGTAAAATGTGTTGTTTTGTTTTCTAATTATAAGTAATGCAGGCTCAGTTTCTAAAGTTTATAAAAGTCAGAAAGGCATGAAGAGATTATTTTTCCTCTAATCTCTCTCAACTTTTGTCTACAGCACAAATTTAACAAGTCACTGAAAATTTGCTTTTTTTCTTCAACAAACATGGTAGCTGACAAGTTATAAGAGTACACAGGGTTCTGGGTGAATATGAAGAGGCTGTTTAATTTATTTAGTTGTCACATACCATTGCCAAGTTACTAAGCCTCTGTACCCACCCCAAGATGCAGCACAATGACTTGGTGCCAAATTCCAGGCTCTCTTCTAAGAGTTATACAAATATTGACTCATTCAACCTTTCAAAAATCTCTGTGAACGTATTTGTTACTATTTTTGTGGTACTTTTTAAGGTTGCAAATAAAGGAAACAAGTGCAAAGAGATTAAGGAACTTCCCAAAGTTCACCAGATATTGAAACTTGGGACTGTAATCCAGAGGAAATGACTTCTAACCATTGTGCTGTTATAACAATGCTCTGTGATATATGATTTAAAATTTTCAGGGGATTTCCCTGGTGGTTCAGTGGTGAAAATACCTCACTTCCAATGCAGGGGACATGGGTTCCATCCCTGATTGGGGAACTAAGATCCTGCATGTTAAGTGGTGTGGCCAAAAAAAAAAAAGTTATTTAATTAATTAACTAAATAACTTTTTGGACTTCCTTGGTGATCTAGTGGTTAAGAATATGCCAGCCAATGCAGGGGGCATGGCTTTGACCTCTGGTCCCGGAGGAGTTCACATGCTATGGGGTAACTAAGCCTGTGCTCCACGACAAGAGAAGCCAAAATGAGAAGCTCACACACCGCAACTAGAGAGTAGCCCATCTTATCAGGGGATTTCCCTGGTGGTTCAGTGGTGAAAATACCTCACTTCCAATGCAGGGGACATGGGTTCCATTCCTGATTGGGGAACTAAGATCCTGCATGTTAAGTGGTGTGGCCAAAAAAAAAAAAGTTTTTTAATTAATTAACTAAATAACTTTTTGGACTTCCTTGGTGGTCTAGTGGTTAAGAATATGCCAGTCAATGCAGGGGGCATGGCTTTGACCTCTGGTCCCGGAGGATTCCACATGCTATGGGGTAACTAAGCCTGTGCTCCACGACAAGAGAAGCCAAAATGAGAAGCTCACACACCGCAACTAGAGAGTAGCCCATCTTGCTGCAACTTGAGAAAGCCTGCATGCAGCAACGAAGAATCAGCACAACCAAAAAAAAAAAGAAAAAATTCCAGAGAGGAGTGATTTTAAAAAATCTGTTTGTAATTCCACTAGCTGAATGTCTCAAATTTACTTATTCTAAAGTGCAAACACAGTATATGACAAGATACCTCCACAGTTTGGTTTCACTAACAGCTTAACTGTCTCCTGTGGCCTTGATCTAGCCTGAAATATTTTCTTAAAGTGTCCAATTCTGGTAAAAATAGTAACTTTACCATAGAGAAATCTGGCAAACCTTTTCTTATCTAAACAATTATATTGAAGGTTAATATCATCAGTGTGATGTTGTTATGCCCAAGTCGCAAAATCTCCCAATGACCACCAGGGAGTCAATATCCGATGCAAAAGCAAGAGAGTTTTTATTACCAAGCTTGAGCTGGGGCTCCCACCGATACCAACATAGCAGCTACAGGGAGGAGCCCTGAGCTCTGGGTTACATTGCTTATATAGGGTATTCTCACGCGAGAAATTTGAAAAGTGGGAGTTTCTGGTTGGGAGACATCTAATTGGTTACCTTCTGCGGAAAGGTTAGGTGTTGGGTTTTGATTGGTTTTCATTTCCCGGGCTGGCCACGGGTTCTGATTGGTTCCCATTACCTAGGTAGACCAGGAATTCCTGAACGTCAAGTCAGGAGATTCTGGTCTGGGGTTCAATTGGCTCGAGGGTGGTGGGGTGAGGTCAGGGCATTTCCAAAGCCTCTTGGATTTTCAAAGGCTCTTTTCCTGGAACCTTACAAAATGGAGTTTCTCTGTTAACAAAATGGAGTAGCCTCGGCCCTTCAATGTCATGTGGATATCATGGACTCTCTGATATGATGTGATGAGAAAAGCACTTCACCTCTTTGGTATTCCTTCCAAAGGTTCACATGGTTTTCGATCATAAGGAAGACATTTTTCAAAACTAAATTGAGGATTATTAAATAGCAGACTAGCATTCTCCATAAATTTCAGGTTCATGAACACTGGGAAAGACGGAGAAACTGTCACAGGCCAGAGGAAAATAGAGAGACATGACAACTAAATGCAATGTGGTAACCTGGATTGACTCATGGGACTAAAAGAGAAAACTGTTGACATTCAAATAAATTAGTAGTAGTGTGCCAATGTTGGTTTCTTAGCTTTGACCAATGTATCACAAGGATGTAAAATGGTACAACAAGGGGAAAATGAATGAAGGGTACCCCAAAGCTGTATTATCTTTGCAACTTTCATAATTCAAAATTATTTCAAAATAAAAAGATTATTAAAAAAAAAACTTATCTTTCTAGATACCACTACAATGTTAAGAATAGTTAGAATACCGCTACAATGAAATCAATAGATATGCATACTTTACCTGATAGCTTCCTAGAAAGGGAATTAAATTTTTTGCTGAGTTCATATTTGCTTAAATGTGGAAATCCAGAATAGCTGCTGTCCCATTTTTGACACTTCATCATGTTTCATTGACTTAAAAATTTGTCTTCCGCATTAATCATGCTGTCCAAATCGCTCATTTATTTCTTGTAACTGACGAAAAACAGTTAGTGTTTGCTGTAATGGTCTCTGGACCCAACCCAGAACTGACGTAAATGAATGTGTTCAGGAAAAATGGGACTCCAGTTTATCTACAGAGCCTGCCAAAAAAAAAAGAGGGGGGGGGATGGGTAAAGTAAATGAAGCACGTCAAGAGGTAGCCAGCATTTATAAATCATATAGAATTTGACTTCTGGGAATGACAATCAAAATCACTTGTTTTTGGAAATGAAGCAAAAAAGATTTCTTTTGTGGTTGTTATTATTTTCTCCTTCATATGCCACTTGAATTCATGAGATCCTTATCAACCCAAATGCAGAAATATTTATAAGCAAAGGAATGCTTAGTCTAGTACAATAAATTCATTTTCTTGTTTGAACAAGTGCCTCTTTAAGCCAATTAACTTTTGCAAAAGTTGAAGACCAGGTTTTAATGCACAGTCTTTAAACCCATGGAAGCCACAACTCTTAAATAAATGAAATGAATTTTTAAATGAAAGCTTCAATGGTAAAATTCTACCAACCCCGCAGTTGTTATGAGCCTTTTGGAACTTACCATTAGTAAAATCCAGAATGCTCACATCTTGGAGGTTCACTGTTTACCCCAGTCATTGCTACAGCAACCGGCTGCAAACAGGTATACACTTACATTTCCTCACTTCTGCTCTACTTTCTGCACCACGCTTTCTTTATCACCACAATGAAAAACAAATCTCTTGCCCAATAGGGAACAGTAGGCAGTCAATAAATATTTCCCCCTTTCTCATGTTTCAGGCAGATAGTCTGCATGACTTCTCAAAGGTTCCCCAACAGGATTAAACCCCAATTGCCCACACTCTCCTTTCCTGTTTTGCTTTTCCAAATTCTCCAGTTTCATACATAAGGAATATTTCCCCAAATCTGCCTACATTGTAGGCTGATGACTCAGGTTCAGCTTTTTGGTGGGAATACCTTGGCTAAGATGCTGCCCCGTCCTGAAAACTAACTGTCAAGAAAATAAGGGCAGTGTCACTTTACCCCTAGCTTGCTGTAAGAACTTATTCCCTCTCAACTTCTGTCCCTGTGTACTCTACAATGATCTCGTCTGATGTAATGACTCTCACTCTGGGGGGAGAAAAACAAAGATGTCTGAACATGGCATTAAATTTCTGGATCCATCTGTCTCTATAAGCCAATGGCATCAGTGTGTACCAGCATCAAGGTATAGGGGAGGAGAATGTATCCTGTCTTCTCTTCCTGGTTCTTTAGTTGGCCTAATAATTAAGTTGACATAAGACAGATGAACAGGAGAAAAACAAATTTAATTCCATACATACAGAAGTCCCACAAAAATATGACTCAAAGAAGTGACCAAAACAGAGGTTTTTTTGTTGTTTAGTCATTAAGTTATATCTGACTCTTTGGGGTCCCATGGACTGTAGTAGCCCACTAGGTTCCTCTCCATGAAATTTCCCAGGCAAGAATACTGGTGTGAGTTGCCATTTCCTTCTCCAGGGGATCTTCCCAATCCTGGAAATGAACCCGAGTCTTTTGTATCCGCAAGCAGATTCTTTAGCACTGAGCTACCGGAAAAGCTCAGTTTATAACTTTCAGGCAAAAAAAAATCCATTTGTGAAGAATTGATAAGACAAAGGGGTTTGGGCATGGGGTAGTATATTAGTGAAGAAGTAGAAGTTTATTTATTCATCTTTCTTGGCCCTAAATTCTCTGTCTCTCATGTCAAGGATGTCCGTTTTTTTCTCCTGGTACAGGAAGGGTATCTTTCACATGGGAAATTTATTTCCTGCTTTCACAAGGACAAAGGAGGGTCAGAGTGTTCTTCTATCACCAGCTGTTTCTTAAGGGACTTTAATTTAAAATAATCAGTATGCCAGTTAATCTCCTAGTGTTGAAAATGCATCAGTTCAATCAAATATATGTCTCATTTTAGGTGGTGGTGATGGTAGCTGGGATCCCAAAGTCTATACTGTGTGAGAAATCAGGTAATTAGTAAGACATTAATATGGAAACAAAAGAAATAAACAACAGTTATAATTGCAGCAACTGTAAACCCATCTCTGAGTTTTGACGATAGCTAGTTGAGAATATTTCTAGATGCCAGGCTCAAAGCAGATTCAGATAGGTTGGAGAAAGGCAGTGACAATGGGACAGATTTCGCTGGTTTACAGTTTGAATGTCTGTGGTGATCTTTCTAAGTGGCACACAAAGCAACAGGCAAGAAGACTGTTTATTTGTGAGCTGTTGTGATTTCTATGAAGTTTATGTCAAGTTATCCAACTTTAGTTCTCATAGATGGAACTTGGCGGCAGTGACAGCCCTGAGTCCTAACCACTGGACCACCAGGAAACTCCTTTACATGGCTTTGGGAAAGGGGCAATTTTATTTCTTAATGATTTCAAGTCATAAGTTTGGGAGAAAAGTTGGAAATGCTAGTTTAGACAGCTGAAGCCAGGTATTGGAGGAAACTATAAATAGAAGAACTCAGGATCCAGTTAGTTCACAGATAGAAAACAAAATCTCAAAGGGAATTAACAGAACTAGAATCTAATATCCATAAAGGTGTATCACTGAAACATAATCTTTCTCTCTGTAAACATTCCATTTTTTTTATCAAAGATAACAACAATAAGACTAATTTGTTTGCAAATTAAATCTAGTCTCAATACATTTGACCTAGTTATTACATAAGTTCAGCAAGAATAGTGATCGGCCATATAGACTCTTTTATGTTCGCTTTGCTGGAACTTTTCATAAGGAATCTCAGACTGGACCTTTAGAAATCCTTTTGAGGCTAGGAAGTCAAGCCAAAGAGTTGCTATCATGTTTCAGTGCCTATTCCTCTTTTGTGTCAGTCCCCCAAATATCCTGAGGTTCTTGCACCTGCCAGGGAGTTTCCTTCCTTCAGTTAAGTTCAGTCGCTCAGTCATGTCTTACCCCATGGACTGCAGTACACCAGGCCTCCCTGTCCATCACCAGCCCCTGGATCTTGCTCAAACTCATGTCCATTGAGTTGGTGATGCCATCCAACCATCTCATCCTTTGTCATCCCTTCTCCTCTTGCCTTCAATCTTTCCCAGCATCAGGGTCTTTTCAAATGAGTCAGTTCTTCCCATCATGTAGCCAAAGTATTGCAGTTTCTGCTCCAGCATCAGTCCTTCCAATGAATATTCAAGACTGATTTCCTTTAGGATAGACTGGTTGGATCTCTTTGCAGTCAAGGGACTCTCAAGAGTCTTCTCCAACAGCACAGTTCAAAAGCGTAATTTCTTCAGCCTTCAGCTTTCTTTATGGTCTAACTCTCACATCCATACATGACTACTGGAAAAACAATAGCTTTGACTAGATGGACCTTAGTCAGCAAAGTAATGTCTCTGCTTTTTAATATGCTGTCTAGGTTGGTCATAGCTTTTCTTCCAAGGAGCAAGTGTCTTTTAATTT
>SJYX01008107.1:316998-333951 GCA_006410675.1 Oreotragus oreotragus | reverse complement strand
CGTGGTATATTCTTAAATACATCAGAAACCTGTATTCTAGAGTACTTGTCAGGGTCCTTTCTATGAATTTCTTTGAAGCAGAAATACTTCTGCGAAAGAATCAGAGTAAAAGAGTAACTGTCTATAAATGACAAAAGGCTTAAAATTACAATGGTTAAAGATAAGATGAAAGTTTATTACAATGCAATTGACAAAGAAATTTAGTAATTTCTGTGACACTCAACATTTTAAGATAATAAGAATTACAGTAACATTAAATCAGAATGTATCAGATTTTTTGGAATTTCATATAATTACTAGAGCAGATATTAGCATATTAATAACATTCATCCATACAATATAAGCTAAGAAGTTTTCCATGTAGTTTAAGGTACCGAATAAGCCTAATTAATGTAACATTTCTCTCTCTCTTATTCTCCTTCTCTATTGTTATATGAAGAGAAAACAAATCTTTTAAAATGTTCCAGGGGACCTCTGGAAAATCCCAAGTAAGTTTGAAGTAAAAAAAAGTTATTTAGAATTTTATTTGAGGAAGTATGTCAAAAATATGAAAGATTTCATACACTTGATTAAAAGGAATCATAGATCATTATGAAATAGTACCTACTTATCCATTTAACCAAAGTAACAATAAAAAATTTCAAAGGCAAATATAGAAGGTTACATAATTCTGAGCAAAACTTAGCTGTTTTACTATTGAGAAGATTTGGTTTACTTAGGTAATCAAAGCGGGGAAGGCAATGGCACCCCACCCCAGTACTCTTGCCTGGAAAATCCAGTGGACGGAGTAGCCTGGTGGGTTGCAGTCCATGGGGTTGCTAACAGTAGGANGAGCAGGAGAACAAGCATAGCCGAGACACCAGTCACTCAGGAGCCATTTCAAATGTCTTCTCCATCAGAAATCTCACAGTTCCTCTAAGTGTTTACCTTGGCCCTGGATACAGATCACATTGTGGGGACCACTGGTTCACAAGCTCTCGTGCTGGGTTCTGTGAGATGTGTATAAGAGACAGGTTTAATGTACCAAATAAGCCTAATTAATGTAACATTTCTCTTTCTCTTATTCTCCTTCTCTATTGTTATATGAAGAGAAAACAAATCTTTTAAAATGTTCCAGGGGCCCTCGGGAAAATCCCAAGTAAGTTTGAGGTAAAAAAAGTTATTTAGAATTTTATTTGAGGAAGTATGTCAAAAATATGAAAGATTCCATACACTTGATTAAAAGGAATCGTAGATCATTATGAAATAGTACCTACTTATCCATTTAATCAAAGTAACAATAAAAGATTTCAAAGGCAAATATAGAAGGCTACATAATTCTGAGCAAAACTTAGCTCTTTTACTATTGAGAAGATTTAGTTTACTTAGGTAATCAAAGACCAATGATAAAGATAACAAAGCATAGGAAATTATTATGAAAAGACACAAATTCTTTGTTTTCTAGGCAGATCAATTTAAAAGATAAAGGAAATTCTTTTACAGTATCTTCAAGAAAAGAGTAATAATCGAAGAAAACTTTGTCCTCTTAACAAGAAAAGAAAATGAAAGAAAGTTAAGTTCCAATTTTGCATAAATATGCTATTGATATTAAAGTTTATGTTTAAAACTCTTATAATAAATCCATTTAATCTTACCCAATCTGATCACACATAAAAGTCCTTTCCTAAGATTCTTTTTTTACAATACTTCTATAACTGTATGTTCACTTTAGTTTCTCTCTTGTTCTCTTTCCCATTCTAAAATAATCAGCTTTAGGACAAAGTTACTTTATTTTCTTCAACAAAATGCATCTTAAGTTTTCATAGCTTTTCTTACCCAAAATACATATCTTATTTTTCCTGTATATGGAAGTGTTTCCTTTATTTTAATATTTATATTAGTAGTAGTTTTAATTATATATATTAATTAGAATTCTTAACATTTATCTAACTTGATTTCTAGTTAAAAAGAAGTAACCAACTGTGAACTGTTATGTCAGTACAGATCCGTATTGTCAAAGCTATGGTTTTTCCAATAGTCGTTTATGAATATGAGATTTGGACCATNATTTATATTAGTAGTAGTTTTAATTATATATATTAATTAGAATTCTTAACATTTATCTAACTTGATTTCTAGTTAAAAAGAAGTAACCAACTGTGAACTGTTATGTCAGTACAGATCCGTATTGTCAAAGCTATGGTTTTTCCAATAGTCGTTTATGAATATGAGATTTGGACCATAAGCAAAGCTGAGTGTCAAAGAATTTGATGCTTTTGAACTGTGATGTTAGAGAAGATTCTTCATAAGCCCTTGGACTGTAAGGAAATATAACCAGGCAATCCTAAAGGAAATCAATTCTGAAAATTCATTGGAGGGACTGATGCTGAGGCCGAAGCTCCAATACTTTGGTCACCTGAGGCAAAGAGCTGACTCATTGGAAAAGACCCTGATGATGGGAAAGATTGAAGGCAGGAAAAGAATGGGACGGTGGAGGATGAGATTGTTGGATGGCATCACTAACTCAATGGATGTGAGTTTGAGCAAGCTCCGGGAGATGGTGAAGGACAAGGAAGCCTGGTGTGCTGCAGTCCATGGGGTCGCAAAGAGCTGGACGTGACTGAGCGAATGAACAGCAAAAACAATACCAGCATTTTGTGAAGATTTACATTTTTTAGTAAGATACATTTCCTCACAATATAACAATGTTTTAAAATGTAGCAGAAGATATGATCATTAAAAACTAAATATATTTAGTTTTTCTGTAATGAGAAGCCAAAAGTGGACAAACTTAGGTTTAATAATCAATGTGTCTATATTTTATTTTATTCGGAAATGATCTAGTCAATGAAATTTTATCATTCAATTTNGTAGGATACATTTCATCACAATATAACAATGTTTTAAAATGTAGCAGAAGATATGATCATTAAAAACTAAATATATTTAGTTTTTCTGTAATGAGAAGCCAAAAGTGGACAAACTTAGGTTTAATAATCAATGTGTCTATATTTTATTTTATTCGGAAATGATCTAGTCAATGAAATTTTATCATTCAATTTAACACAGCAAAACTTTCTTTTTTTATTAATTTGTGAGTGCAGTTGCTTTACAATGTTGTGTGAGTTTCTTCTGTACAGCAAAGTGAATCAGCCATATGTATACATATATCCCCTCTTTTTTGTATTTCCTTCCCACTTAGGTCACCCAAATGCACTGAACAGAGTTCCCTGTACTATATAGTAGGTTTTTATTAATTATCTATTTTATACTTAGTACTGTGAATATGTCAATCCCAAACTCCCAATTCGTCCCAGCAGTCCTCCCCCAACACCCAGAATCCACACACCCATTCTCTATGTCTCTATTTTGGCTTTGCAAATAAGTTCATCTTTATCATTTTTCCAGATTCCACATATAAGCAATATTATATGATAACTTATTTTTCTCTTTCAGACTTATTTCATTCCGTATAACAGTCTCTAGTCCCCTCCACATCACTGCAAATTGCACAATTTGATTTCTTTTTTATGGCTGAGTAATATTCCATTTTCTGTTTATTTGTTTGTTTCATCTTGTTAAAAGGGTCTTCGGAGAAGGCAATGGCACCCCACTCCAGTACTGTTGCCTGGGAAATCACACAGACGGAGGAGCCCAGTAGGCTGCAGTCCATGGGGTTGGGAAGAGTCGGGCACGACTCAGCGACTTTCACTTTCATTTTCACTTTCATGGATTAGAGAAGGAAATGGCAACCCACTCCAGTGTTCTTGCCTGGAGAATCCCAGGGACGGGGGAGCCTGGTGGGCTGCCGTCTGTGGGGTCGCACAGAGTCGGACACGACTGAAGCGACTTCGCAGCAGCAAAGGGGTCTTAAGGCTAGTCGTTATATTGCACTTATTTATATCCATTTATAATATGGTCTCTATAGGGTAAGACAATTGCTTAGGATTAGAGCACTCAAAAAATTCTTTTTTCAAATATGGAAGCTTTTCCAATTCAAAAGATCCATCATCTGGCCAATGATGAGTGGGATATAGTAATCTCAATAGTGACTCAGACCAATAACCCTTTTTATGGCTTAACCAAGGAAACAAGAGGCATCCCACCATACAGTGGGGGAAAAAAAAAGTTGCTACCCTCACAAGATCCAGAAAATTATTTCCCAGTTAGCCTAAGAAAGAGGAGGCCTTGCTTTGTTACAGGTGGTCAGTTCAGTTCAGTTCAGTCGCTCAGTCGTGTCCGACTCTTTGCGACCCCATGAATAGCAGCACACCAGGCCTCCCTGTCCATCACCATCTCCCGGAGTTCACTCAGACTCACGTCCATCGAGTCCGTGATGCCATCCAGCCATCTCATCCTCGGTCGTCCCCTTCTCCTCCCGCCCCCAATCCCTCCCAGCATCAGAGTCTTTTCCAATGAGTCAACTCTTCGCATGAGGTGGCCAAAGTACTGGAGTTTCAGCTTTAGCATCATTCCTTCCAAAGAAATCCCAGGTGGTAAGAACTATGTAATGAAGGGACTTCCCTGGTGGTCCAGTGGTTAAGAATCTTCCTTGCAATTCAGGGGACATAGAGTCCATCCCCAGTCAGGGAACTAAGATCCCACCTGCTGAGGGGTAACTAAGCCTGAACACAGCAACTAGAGAGAAATCTGCATGCTTCAACAAAAGACCTGGCATGCAGCAGCTAAGACAAGTCATAGCCAAATAAATAGATAATTTTTTTTTAATTATGTAATGAAAACAGTGTCTCTCGTCATTCATGGGAACGTGAGATGCCTTCAACTATAGATGCATTAATCTGTGACAGGGGGCAGGTGCTACTGGAGTGGGATTTTTCCAGTACTTGACAAAACAATGAAGATTGAGACAACAAAGGCCCCTTATGGACTGGGACCCCTTAAGACAAGCTCCTAATAGCTAGAATGGCCAGACGAAGAGAATGCTGCTTGAGACTTCATGTCTTGGAATCCCAGTCTGGGATGCACACTGGTACATGTACCTTCTGGATGGCAGAGGTCAGAGTCAACACTCTCCATGGTCACAAAGCCATGTTCTCAGACAAGAAGAACAAAATGAAAGGAAAACCTCATTGCTTTTTACATAGGGGACCCACAGCAAATTTGCTTAAATAGATGCTAGTCTGCTGAGCACTGTGAACTCATCACAGTTCTATTCTATTCACTGCATTTATTCTGTCTATTCATTTATCTCTTCAACATTTGTCTTTCACTCATAAGTATGTGTATGCTCAGTTATGTCTGACTCTTTCATGACCCCATGGGCTATAGCCTGAAGCTCCCCTGTCTGTGAAATTTTCTAAAAGAGAAAACTGGAGTGGGTTGCCATTTCCTCCTCCAGGGGATCTTCCCAGCTCAGAGATCGAACGCATATCTCTTGCATCTCCTGCATTGGCAAGCATGTTCTTTACCAACAGTGCCACCTAGGAACTAAAATAGATTCTAAATTAGTTTGCAAAGATGAGAAAAACAAAACAAAAATAAAGGCAGACCCTTCCACTACCAAAAACAGTACTCTCGCACTACTCTCCCACTACCAAACTCAGTCTATGGAAGTATAACAAAGAGTTACCTGGGGGTCTGTGATAGCACTGTATAGAACTTTATAGGAACTCAGAGGAGGGAGTATCTGACTCCCCTATTTTCTTTAATATTTATGTATTTATTTTGTTGTGCCAGGTCTTCGCTGTAACCTGGAGTTTATCATCGAGGCCGGGATGCGTAGAGAGCAGGAGAACAAGCATAGCCGAGACACCAGTCACTCAGGAGCCATTTCAAATGTCTTCTCCATCAGAAATCTCACAGTTCCTCTAAGTGTTTACCTTGGCCCTGGATACAGATCACATTGTGGGGACCACTGGTTCACAAGCTCTCGTGCTGGGTTCTGTGGTCTCCAATAAAACTATCATACCTTTTTCTCTTTCTATCCCCATCTCCAATGTGAGTTGGGTCCATACTCATACTAAACATTCAGTAAATGTTTGCTGAAATAATGCGTGAATAAAAGGTTGTAGGCCACTATCCCTGAGAGCAGGACACCAGGAAACCGTCCTTAAATGATCGCAACAGCCTAGATTTTCTTACTTGCTTTTACCTGATTTGTTCACTCAGCATTTGAGCACTCAGCCTTTGAGTTTAACCACTCTGGACATTCGACAAACCAGGACGGGCCAGAGTGTGTATTCCAGTGAAAGAGCTGGGGCAGCCAGAGAAATGAGTCTGAACCAAAGACCAGAGAAAGTCCTGAGCCCACGGTGTGCCATCAAGTCCAAAGAACACAGGTAAGACCCATCAGTATGTTCAGAGTCAGAGGGCCTGAGCTGCTCAGATCTGGAACAAAGTGGGAGCAAAGTCAAGAATATAGCAAAAAGACTTCCTTGGCAGTCCAGTGGTTAAGATTCTATGTTCCAAAGGTGGAGGGCATGGGTTCTGCTTGTCAAGGAAGATCCCTCATGAAGCACAGTATGACCAAAAAAAAAAAAAAAGAATACAGCAAGGGAGATCCTGATTAATTGCTACAAATAGAAGTGGAGTATGCTTGGCCTTTATGGGCCATTGGCCTGATGGTAAATGGGAGGGTCCAAGTACTTAAAGTTACAAGGTCTGGGTAGGAAGTGAGTGGATAATAGCTATTTATTCCCTATACTTTCTTATTCAATTTGTTTATAAGATAGTGATATGTGAGGTAGTAGGAAATATAAAGCTGGATTAAAGTCCAACTTCTAAAATAAAATTCTTTTTATAGTTTGTCTATTTTCTTCTGCAATGGTTCAGTTCAGTTCAGCTCAGTTGCTCCATAGAGTCTGACTCTGTGACCCCATGGACTACAGCACATCAGGCCTCCCTGTCCATCACCAACTCCAGAAGTTTATTCAAACTCATGTCCTTTGAGTCGGGGATGCCATCCAACCATCTCATCTTCTGTCATCCCCTTCTCCTCCTGCCTTTAATTTTTCCCAGCATCAGGGCCTTTTCCAAGGAGTGAGTTCTTCACATCAGGTGGCCCAAGTATTGGAGTTTCAGCTTCAGCATTGGTCCTTCCAATGAATATTTAGGACTGATTTCCTTTAGGATTGACTGGTTGGATCTCCTTGCAGTCCAAGGGACTCTCAAGAGTCTTCTCCAACACCACAATTCAAAAGCATCAATTCTTCAGCTCCCAGTTTTCTTTATGGTCTAACTCTCACATCCATACATGACTACTAGAAAAAACATAGCCTTGACTAGATGGACTTTTGTCAGCAAAGTAATGTCTCTGCTTTTTAATATGCTGTCTAGGTTGGTCATAGCTTTTCTTCCAAGGAGCAAGTGTCTTTTAATTGCATGGCTACAGTCACCATCCACAGTGATTTTGGAGCCCAGAAAAATAAAGTCTGTCACTGTTCACACTGTCTCCCCATCTATTTGCCATGAAGTGATGGGACCAGATGCCATGATCTTAGTTTTCTGAATGTTGAGTTTTAAGCCAGCTTTTTCACTCTCCTCTTTTACTTTCATCAAGAGGCTCTTTAGTTCTTCTCTTTCTGCCATAAGGGTGGTGTCATCTACATATCTGAGGTTATTGATATTTCTCCCAGCAATCTTGATCCCAGCTTGTGCTTCATCCAGCCCAGCATTTCTCATGATGTACTCTGCCTATAAATTAAATAAGCAGGGGGAAAATATACAGCCTTGAGTACTCCTTTCCTGATATGGAACCAGTCTGTTCTTCCATGTCCAGTTCTAACTGTTGCCTCCTGACCTGCATACAGGTTTCTCAAGAGGCAGGTTTAGTGGCCTGATATTCCCATCTCTTTAAGAATTTTCCAGAGTTTGTTGTAGTCCACACAGTCAAAGTCTGCAATGATAGATCATTTATTTTTCTGTCAGTGACATGATTATCTGATGTTATGACCAGTCTATAAATATTTGAAATCATTCAAATATTTAGTTAACACTAAAAACTTCAATATATTAACCTTTGGCAGGGATTTTTTTTTTTTTGAGGTTTATTGGTTTTTAAGAATATTTTTGTAAATTTCTTTTTACCTCTATTTTCTTAAAATTGTTTCCTGAGCTTTCTGAAAATAGTACTCACTAAATAAATGACAATAGGATTACCAAAATTGCAAAAGAATAAGGAAGTGAGAAAACTTTTCTTAGAAAGAATCACACAAGAAATTTATTTTGGAAATGAAATCATCATTATGACATTAAGGTATTAATGGAAACAAAGCTTAGGAAGTCAGAAGATGACTGTAAATACATTGCAAAAGAAAATAGCATGCATAGCAAAAAAATTTCAACTAGGAAAATTACGACTCATCATAAAAACTTGACATTGAGAATAATGTCCATGGTATTTTCCAGTGTTCATATTTTCCAATTTTTCAGCCAGAAATATTTTTGCTTTTATTTTTCCTTTCCAGGCTTCTTCCATATACTCAGGTAATCTTGGAGACAGAGGATTCTGAATGATACTTATTTCAAAGGGGTGGCTCTGCCACTGTATAATCTAGCTAGTTCATTGATTGACATTTCTGAAGTGGTTGACTGTATTAAAGAAATATGTGACCCAACTAGGTATGGTGGAAATTATGGCAGATGTAGAGAAAGTATGGCTTTGCTGTATTTTAAATATGTGTATATTACATATATGTATGTTACATACGTTTATGTTATGCATCAAATGTGAATATCAGCAATCAATAATGTCCAGTGAGCACATATTATAGCATCTGTGTGTTATTGAACCATGTAGATGGACAGATGAGGGGAACTCTTAACAGATTCTCTAACAGTTATAAATGCAACTGACAAAAAAAATTTTATAAATCATTTACTGGGCAAATGCATGAGTGTGTTATGATGTCTGTGGACAGTTTGGTGAAATCTCTGAGGTTAACAAGGTCAGGAGTTAGGAAGAGAGTCTTTAACATTCAGCCAACTCTCTACTGGCAAGGTGCCTTATCTAGCACCCAGCTGCACCATTACACAATAGTATTAACTGGGTTATTATTTCTTCCATGTAGTTAATATCTGACAATCATTTATTTAGCACCAATACAGTCAGGCATTTTTCTGGAAGTGGGAATAAAGAGAGGTTAATGGGCATGACCCTTACTCCTTAATCTAAAAAAGGAAAACAGATAAATAATCACAGTGCAGTCCGGTTGTAATTCTAATGAATCGACATAAATTGCTTTATTTCTTTTTGCCCAGCAGATCCTATCATCATCCCTAGAATTACCAGAAAAAGAAGACTCTTTCCCCAAACAGCTGATAAGTAAGAGCTGATTGTCCGCAGGCAGCACATTTACCACCCTCCTTTCAAGTTTACCATCTCTCACCACAACACAGGCTAATAAAACCATAATCTCTTTTTTATGTCTGCCTCAGCAAAGAAATAAATATTTGACAAGGTTATATCCAAAGTTTATTCCTTTACCTTGCTTTCTTTACTAAATAGACAATTAAGCCAGATTCCCAATCATCAGATGTCCTGTGGATTTTATAATCTTGTAGATATGCTGGTTGATAAACATTGTGGTTTTATTATTTGATTTTCTTTTAGTTGTTACCACAAAGGGAAAATACAACTTATGCCTATCATATTAACAGGTTATCTGCACTCAAATTTTGGGTTATGGTTCTGTGTTGGGGGGGGTAGGGGTGGCAGTTACAGCTTGTTGACCATATTCTTAATGGGTTGCTTCTTAGTTCAAGGATTGTGGCCACCACTGTTTGCAAATGATATGTGCTCTGGGGGTAAAACGCCAAAGAAAGGGAAGAAAAGTAGTTTTTACTTATTAAGTTCCAATTTTGACTCAGGCCTGGAATGTTTTCTATTATAAGTGAGATTTGGTCCTTTCCTGAGTCCTGTGGAGTAGACATTACTGCCCTTGTTTGGCAGATGAGAAAACTGAGGAGACTCAGGCTCCCACAGAGTCAAAAGATGTAACCCAGACTGTCTTATTCAGAAGCTTGCTGGGTTAAAACCAGCAACCACAAGGATAAAGAAGAATCACACAGAATGAAGAAATAAGTATGAAACCACTAATTAAATTCAGTGAATGTCTTTGCTTCTTTCCCAACATGTTCTAGAAAGTTGGTGCTTTTGGCCCTCAATTCAGTTTGCATTAGATCCCCAAACCAAGATGCATGTGACTGAAGCAGAATGGGCAAGGAATATACGTAGAAGCTGTAAAGGACATAGACTCTCTACAATACAGAAAATGACCTACTTGGTGTTACATCTTCCTCTCAAACACTGGCGTTCTCATGGCCTTCTCTAGTGCCTCAGATGGTAAAGTATCTGCCTGCGATGCAGGAGACATATGTTCGATCCCTGGGTTGGTAAGATCCCATGGAGAAGGAACGCAATCCACTCCAACATCCTTGCCTGGAGAATTCCATGGACAGAGAAGCCTAGCGGGCTACAGTCCATGTAGTTACAAAGAGTTGGACATGACTGAATGACTAGACTAATACTTTCACTTTCATGGCATTCCCAAAGACTTCATTACCAGATCAGGCCTGGAGACAGAGACTGAAGGCAGATGGGGCAAGGAGATTTAACAGTCCTGCTGATTCTGAGCTTTCTCGACCCTACTGACTTGCCAAGCATCTTGAGAAGAACAAATTAGAATGTGGAATGTTAAACCCTGACTGTTTAATCAAAGATCTAGACCATGTTTTTAAACTACAAGTTATGATCCATCACTGGATTATGAAATCACTTTATAGGCTTGTGATCAACATTTTTTTAAGTGGATAAAATAGGATAGGGGTTTGAAAGAGCAAGACGTTATGGGGCCCTTCAAAGAACAAATCCTTTCTGTGTCCCCGATTCTTGTTTGTAGGAAATAGGTTTCATTCAGCCTCCTAGACCTTCCCTGAGTTCCAAAGGTCAGATTCCAACAAATGTTTATGGGCATAGGAGGGGATGCAGAAACAAAGGAGGAGCATTCAAGAAACAATAGTGCAGTCATGGGGCAAGGTCCTGGTTCCTCTTCAAGTAACATATATATATATATATATATACCTTTGAGTTCTTCTGCAGGAACTAAGGCCCCCACCCAGGAGGAGGATGGTAACTTCATACTGAATCCAGCATTCCTGGAACACCACCATGCTAACTCACCACTGACCAATTGGAGGAAAGTCTGCACACAGGGGAAGATAATGAAGACTTTGACCTCCTTCTTCAAATGATTTTTCTTCCCTTTAGAGTCTTCAGAGCTGGTTTTTGAACACAAGTTCACCTTCTTTGCAGGTTGCCAGACTCTTGAATGAAGCAACCTTTCCTTTTCCAACCAACACTCAACTCTAAAATATTGGCTTTTGAGCAGTAAGCAGCCAAATCTGAGTTTGGTGAGAAGTATAGAAAATAAAACATCAAAATACAATACTTGTACAAAACAAGTATAAGTGTTAGGGGAAGCACACTGATTGAAACTGCCCACCCTGGCCAGGCACCACAGTAACCATTTGTATGAGTTGTTTTATGACAGGAGATCCTGATAAGAAATATGGAACTAATAAGCCTCCACCAACCAGAAGAGTTCGGGAAAGGTCAAAAGGAGACACCGCGTGTCTGTCCACTTCCCAGAATCCCTCTCGCTAGCATCCATCTTGGCTGACTCGTGTGCGCCACCAGGAAAGAGTCTGAATTAGAATGATTGGCCAAAGACCACCCAGAAACTAATCCCATCACCATAAAACCCCAGACTTCTAGCCTCGCGGTAGAGCTGTTCTCCTGGATTCTCTTACCCTACTGCTCTCTACCTGACTGCCCATTCCCAATAACATATCTTGCTTTGTCAGCAGATGTGTCTCCTCAGACAATTCATTCCCGAGTGTTAGACAAGAGCCCAGTTTCGTGCCCCGGAAGGGGTCTCTCTTCCTGCAACATAAGTATTGTAATGTAAGCTTATTTTAGGCACACGTGTCTAACACTGAATACATGCATACACAGTCTGCATGTATGTATATATAGTGAAAGTGAAAGTGTTAGTCACTTAGTTGTGTCCTACTCTTTGCACACACATGGACTGCAACTCATCCTCTGTCCATGGAATTCTTCAGGCAAGAATACTGAAGTGGGTTGCCATTCCCTTCCCTGGGGATCCTCCTGACCCAGGGATCAAACCCAGGTCTCCCACATTGCAGGCAGATTCTTTACCAATTGTCTGAGCCACAAGCGTTGCCCCATTTATATATAAATCGATACCAGATCGCATAGGTTTATTATTTCCCTGCTACTGCTACTGCTAAGTCACTTCAGTCTTGTCTGACTCTGTGCGACCCCATAGACGGCAGCCCACCAGGCTCCCCTGTCCCTGGGATTCTCCAGGCAAGAACACTGGAGTGGGTTGCCAGTTCCTTCTCCAATGCATGAAAGTGAAAAGTGAAAGTGAAGTCACTCAGTCGTGTCCGACTCTTAGCGACCCCATGGACTGCAGCCTACTAGGCTCCTCCACCCATGGGATTTTCCAGGCAAGAGTACTGGAGTGGGGTGCCATTGCCTATTATTTCCCTAGCCATGTAAAAACTTATTTTATTACCCCAAATTGAAATAAGAATACTTCCTAGCAAATTTCAACATGATAAAGTAGTTATTGTGTTCCTTTTATGATTGTATACAATAGTATTTTATTGAAAATTAGCAGTTTACCTCATAACAATATCAAATAACTAATATTTTGAAAAATAGAAACAGCATCTGTGAGCAGTGAAATTACATTAAAAAATTTCTCCTTATTTCCTCTGCATTTCTATATCTACAGTGAGCATGCATTCATTGCCTTTTATAATGATAAAAATATAAGTATATCTTTATAACCAACTAAAACCTCAGTACTCCATGCACTCAAGAGGAAGTATTTTTTACTACAAAGGCCTTAAAAGGAAAAAAAAATGCAAAAGAATATCCCAAATATACCCTTTGGTGGTTTTGTTTGTTGATAGGGTCTATGACTGTAGTAAGCACTTAGTTTGTGGACATTTTCTGCTAACTAATTCCTGTCAGAAAGAAAAAAGTTCAAGTCCATTCAATCTTTATCACTCCATGAATGTTTGAACAGCAGGCAGCTACAGTAAATTGTTACCTGATCAAGACTTCCTGCCAGGAAAGCCCTCTCTCAGCACCATTGCTGATAAAGGCGGCAGCTTGAAAGTATTCTCAGGCTGGTTAGCCATGGTGATTCTGAAGGGAGGATTAACAAGGCTCCAGAACTGGAGGACTTTGTAAAATTGTTTTGGTCCTTTGGCCCTTTGAGTCATACTTAGGAATTACTGAATCCAACTATCTATGTTTTTTGAACCAGGCAGTAAAAGAAAAACAGGCAAAAAAAAAAAAAATTTACCATGAACATCTCATTTCCAATGTGTCTTCTCCCAAAGTTCATTTAGCTTGAGAAACATGTTACTCTTACAACTGTTTTTTTTTTTTTAATTAATTATCACCAAGAATCACTCTGTTAAATGCCTTACTCAGCACTCCAAGCTGACTGGAATTGTGTGTTAAGAGCAATATTGATAGATATAATAATATTTATAATAGTTGCTAATTTTTAGGTACAGACTGCATAAGAGGAGTTAGGCCAAATGTTTGCATACATCATCTATTTAGTCCCCACAATAATCTATGAATTCTACATTCATCCCCAGTTCATAAATGAGGAAACTAAGGTATTAAGGGGAAGTGAGTATAGCACATCCTTGTGGACCGTGCTAAGGACTTTGGACCTTGAAGATAATTTGGGTGAAGGTGCACAAGGTGGACCAAATATGAAAAGCACCAAATGAGTGAAACTAGTTGGAAGACCTCTCCCTGTGGACACTCTAGTTCTGCAGAATGATAAACATGCTGAGGACCTAATGGTCATGTGTCTTTTTTATTTTGTCATCTTGTGACTGTTTCATCCTTCCTTTTTCCCCTTGGCAAATACCTATATTACCTCCAAGAGCTGGTTCTGGGGTCAGTTCCTCTCTGAAAAATGTGCTTGTGTGAGAGGCAGCCCACCGTGAAAGCAAGAGCACAGAGTTGGAAGTCTGACCTGCTCAGACTTCAGCAAAGTGGCGTAGAGAGACTCAGTCTTTCTGAGACTGTTACCACAACTCTAAGATGGGAATATTATTACCTAGCATGCAAAGTAGATATGAAAATTTAGATGATACTCTGAAATACTTTATAAAACTTTGTAAATAGTATCTGTTTGTGCTAAATTTCTTCAGTCGTGTCCAACTCTTTGAGACCCTGTAGCCTGCCAGGATCCTCTGTCCATAGGATTAGGCAAGAATATGGAGTGGGTTGCCATGCCCTCCTCCAGGGGATCTTCCCAACCCGGGGACTGAACCCAAGTTTCTTGCTTTTCCTGCATTGGCAGGTGGATTCTTTACTCCTTGTGCCACCTGGGAAGCCCAGTGTCTGTTTAAGGAGTTTGATATCTCAAAGCCTCCTCACTTCCCCCACCTCAAGAAGACTGAATAAGGCATTCTCCATTTTCTCTTAGCAGTCTAAGCCTGCCTCTACACAAACACTGCCACCTTAGGTTGAAATGGCGTTAGCTCATGAGGCAGAGGAACCAGAGATCAAATTGGCAACATCCGCTGGATCATCGAAAAAGCAAGAGAGTTCCAGAAAAACATCTATTTCTGCTTTACTGACTATGCCAAAGCCTTTGGCCGTGTGGATCACAATAGACTGTGGAAAATTCTGAAAGAAATGGGAATACCAGACCACCTGACCTGCCTCTTGAGAAACCTATATGCAGGTCAGGAAACAACAGTTAGAACTGGACATGGAACAACTGACTGGTTCCAAATATGAAAAGGAGTACGTCAAGGCTGTATATTGTCACCTTGCTTATTTAACTTATATGCAGAGTACATCATGAGAAATGCTGGGCTGGATGAAGCACAAGCTGGGATCAAGACTGCTGGGAGAAATATCAATAACCTCAGATATGTAGATGACACATGCAGTGTTTTAACAACTGAGCTCCCAGGGAAGACCCCAAGAACTGTTTTTAACATTTCATTTTTGTGAAATGTCAACATTATCAAAGGACCAATAATGAGTAAAATATTTTAATGTCATGCTCTGGAATATATTTCTATTAAGGAGTAGAGAATTCTAGTTTCATTTTTATCAATTTTCTATCCTAGGGTGCAGTATAAATTTTAAGGTGATAAAAGCAGAGTCCAATATATTTAATTTTTTTTAGAAAAGCAGCCCAGTTTAAGTGCAATTAATATTTATTGGCAAAGTTAATTATGACATTAATAGGTAAATAAGTAGTTATTAAGAAATATAATCATGGAAATATGCAAATTATATCAGCCAACATACACTTGTAAAATCAGTCTTTATTAAACCAAATCTTCTTTCAAAATATATTTTTGCTTAAAATTCTAGAGATTTTTCTTCATATGAAATTATGATGTCAACGTTATTTCTTTGCTCTATTGAGGCATGCTATCAAAACTTCATTTCTTTTATTTATATAGAGTTTCAAGGATAATAAAAACATCAGATGATTTGTTTTCCACAAGTAGATTGAAAATTTAAAAAGAAGAAGAAGAAACATTTTCTATAGCAACAGTAGGGATTTAGGCAGCTAACTCTTCAAAAGCCTCTTGATTACTTTCTTATACAGAGGATTCTGCTGGTCCAGGCAAATTTTCCTCCCTGTCTTCAGCGTAGCTCTGCCAGAGAAAGAAGAGAGGGGCGTTTCAGTCCTGGGAGTTTGAATTTAGAATTAGGCTGGCGGGGAGGCGGCGCGGTTCAGAGGTACGATAGGGAAAGGGAGAGCAGAGGGTGGGCAGGAAAGCAGCAAGTTCCAAGACTCACATCAGTTGGGGGCTGGGGCAGTGGAGCCCGGCTCCGATCACTTCCAGGCTGGAGATGTGCCTGGGGTGAATCCCCGAAGTTGTCTTCAGGCACACGCATTGCAGGTCCTCCTCTCCACCTTCAGAGTCCACTGGGAGCGAGAAGGAGGTGGCAGGGAGTGACGACTCTGTGAATAGTCAGAGGGACCTTGGGGATCTTCTCACTGCCTTTCACCTTCATTTCCTCATCCACAAACCACATCCCTCTGAAAGAGTATTGCCGGCTAGGTGATCGAGCGCACCGGCCAGCACGTGGCACCGCGCCTTCACACCGAGCAAGCGCTCGGGAAATCCTAGCTGGGATCCGGAGATTAGGGACTCCGTTCCCGGGACCTGCCAGACTCTCTGCTGCCCGGGACCTCTCCCCACCCTGCTTCCGTGAGCGCTCACCTTGGGCGAGGGCGATGGCCGGCAGGAGCAGCAGCCCCAGGAGCAGCAGCCCGGGGCTGGACCGCGGGCGGGAGGCGCGGGGTCCGACTGCCAGGTTCATCGCGCTCAGGAGTGCCAGCCGGAGCCGAGAGGCAGCGCGCGCGCAGCGGGGCTGGGGCTCCGCAGACTCGTGGTTCCCCACCCTCTCCAGACCCGTTTTATCCCCGCCATCTGTCCGCTTCTTCGGAAGCTTGGGGTGGAGGGTGGGGAACCGCGGTGCGGAAACGGACACTTCTGCAGAATTCGGCTCTGGACAGACAAGATTAGACCAGAGGGAAAAAAAAAAAAAAGCCAGAGACCAGCAGTCTTACTGGGAGCTGGTGGCAGGGTCCAACCCCCACCCTGAATTCACATACATTCGTACAGTTAGAAACAGTACTTCAACCTTATAAAAATGCCTTTATTATTCATTTATTTATTGGTGTGCTAGATCTTCCCTTACTATGTAGGGGCTTTTGCCAGTTGAGAGCAGGGGCTACTCTCCCTTGCAGAGCTTGGGGAGCCTCTCATTACAGGGGCTGCTCTTGCTGGAAAGCACCGGCCCTAGACATGGGGCTGGGGGTGGGAGGTGGGGGGGCGGGGGGGAGGGGAAAGGGTGGGGGGGGGGTTGTGAGGGTGTGTGGTGTGGGGGTGTGGGGCGGGGGGGGGGGTGGG
>SJYX01008107.1:228658-315589 GCA_006410675.1 Oreotragus oreotragus | reverse complement strand
TGGGGGGGAGGGGAAGGGGGAGGGAGGAGAAGGAGGGGCTTGAGTAGTTGCAGTGTTGCAGTGCACTGGGCGTAGTTGCCCCGCAGCATGTGGAATCTTCTGGATCATGGATGGAACCTGTACCCCCTGCATTGGCAGGTGGATTCTTAACCGCTGCAAGACCAGAGAGGTCCCTAAAAGTGTCTGTTTTCTTTGTTATGTGCAATAGTAGAGTCACTCTGCAGCCGCTGTTTCGCAATTTGTGCAGCAGGAGTTTCTGTTTCTTCCCCCCAGCTGCCTCCTTCTGTTTCTTGCGGATGACCATTGAGTTGAACTTGGCAGCTGTGTCTTCAAGATGTGCGTTTTGTCATGGTATTCTGCTGCTAAAAAGCTGAATTTGGTCTCTAGGTGAGGACTTGTTTCCAGAAGTTAGGTGAATGTGGAAAGCTTCCTCAGACTCTTGAATGGGATCTCCCCAGCTTTACCAACCATCAGCCAATACATCCCAGGAAGTAAAATCTGTTGTCCTCATAAGTCCTCTTATTCTAAGAAGAATTGTACCATGACTATTTGGATTCATTCTTTCTGTAAAAGCTTTACAGCCCAGGTATTTCTTCATTTTGCTCACCCTGGAAGAGAGACCAAGGAGAGTGTTCAGGTTTTCCAGCCCCTGCTGCCCCCAGGGACAGGATGAGGTGGGCTGCACCACTGGCGGGAGCAGTGGTGCTCTCAGGAGGACACAGAGCATCTGGGAGCTGACTGTGGAAGAGATGCACCAGAATCCTGCACAAAAAGTTCAGGGATCCGTGTGGACTGATCTCTGCTGGCCTCAGCCTGCAGCAGCTTGAAGCAGGGTTTCGGTTCCCGGCCAGAGATTAAGGTCGGGTGGTGGTGGGGAGAGCACCAAATATTAGCCACTAGACCAGTGGTCAGTGACAAGGCACTGGCTTTTCAGCTTTGCACAAAAAAATTCCCACAAAGAGGCAAAGTAGTGAAACAAGTGAAGTGTTTCTTAGGAGGAAAAAAAGAGTGGAGTACGTGTGGATGGACACACGGGTGGACTCAGTGAGAGTCATGCTCTTGTGGTAGTTTAAATCACTTACATGGGGCATTTCTTCCAGGTTTCTTTTGGCCAATCATTTTTATTTTCCTGGTTCAGAGTCTGTATTTGGTATATCTCAAAATCCTCCCATGTGTATGCAGGCATCACTTAACCAAGATGGATTCTGCTGAAGATGTCTAAGGGTAGTTAGCATCACTTAATATGAAAGGGCGCCTCCTCCCTTTTTGACTTCCAAGGAGCTTTTCTGTATATGACTGTAGCTCAAATCATGAACTCCTTATTGCAAAATTCAGACTGAAATTGAAGAAAGTAGGAAGAACCATTAGACCATTCAGGTATGACCTAAATCAAGTCCCTTATGATTGTACAGTAGAAGTAACAAATAGATTCAAGGGATTAGATACAGTGCCTGAAGAACTATGGGTGGAGGTTCATAGCATTGTCCAGGAGGCAGTGATCAAAATCATCCTCAAGAAAAAGAAATGCAAAAAGGCAAAATAGTTGTTTGAGGAAGACTTACAAATAGCTGAGAAGAGAAGTGAAAGGCAAAGGAGAAAAGGAAAGCTATATCTATCTGAATGCAGAGTTCCAAAGAATAGCAAGGAGAGATAAGAAAAACTTCCTAAGTGAACAATGCAAAGAAATAGAGGAAAACAATAGAATGGGAAAGACTAGAGATCTCTTCACGAAAATTAGAGATAACAAGGGAACATTTCATGCAAATATGGGCACAATAAAGGATAGAAATGGTATGGACCTAACAAAAGCAGNGAAAAACTTCCTAAGTGAACAATGCAAAGAAATAGAGGAAAACAATAGAATGGGAAAGACTAGAGATCTCTTCACGAAAATTAGAGATAACAAGGGAACATTTCATGCAAATATGGGCACAATAAAGGATAGAAATGGTATGGACCTAACAAAAGCAGAAGATATTAAAAAGAGGTGGCAAGAATACATAGAAGAATTATACAAAATAAGATCTTAATGACCCAGATAGCCATGATGCTGTGACCACTCACCTAGAGCTAGACACCCTGGACTGCAAAGTCAAGTGGACCTTAGGAGGCATCACTATGAACAAAGCTAGTGGAGGTGATGGAATTCTAGTTGAGCTATTTCAAATCCTCAAAGATGATGCTATGAAAGTGTTGCACTCAATATGCCAGCAAATTTGGAAAACTCAGCAGGGGCGACAGGACTGGAAGAAGTCAATTTTCTTTCCAATCCCAAAGAAAGTCAATGCCAAAGAATGTTCAAACTACTGCACAGTTGAGCTCATTTCACATGCTAGCAAAGTAATGCTAAAAATTCTCCAAGCAAGGTTTCAACAGTAAGAGAACTGAGAACTCCCAGATGTATAAGCTGGTTTTAGAAAAGGCAGAGAAACCAGAGATCAAATTGCCAATATCCACTGGATCATAGAAAAAGTAAGAGAATTCATCTACTTCTGCTTCATTGACTATGCCAAAGGCTTTGACTGTGTGGATCACAACAACCTGTGGAAAATTCTTCAAGAGATGGGAATATCAGAGCACCTTACTGGCTTCCTGAGAAATCTGTTTGCAGGTCAAGAAGCAACAGTTAGAACTGGACATGGAAAAACTGACTGGCTCCAAATTGGGAAAGGAGTACGTCAAAACTGTATATTGTCATCTTGATTACTTAACTTATACGCAGAATACATCAGCCAGACTAATGCCAGCATAATGCCAGACTAAATGAAGCACAAGCTGGGATCAAGATTGCTGGGAGAAATATCAATAACCTCAGATATGTAGATGACACCACTCTTATGGCAGAAAGAGAAGTGAAACTAAAGAGCCTCTTGATGAAAGTAAAAGAGGAGAGTGAAAAAGCTGACTTAAAACTCAGCCTTCAAAAAATGAAAATCATGGCTTCCGGTCCCATCACTTCATGGAAAATAAATGGGGAAAAAATGGAAACTGAGAGACTTTATTTTCTTGGGCTCTAAAATCACTGCAGATAGTGCCTGCAGGCATGAAATTAAAAGACGCTTGCTCCTTGGAAGAAAAGCTATGACCAACTTAGATAGCATATTAAAAAGCAGAGACATTACTTTGCCGACAAAGGTTCGTCTAGTCAAAGCTATGGTTTTTCCAGTAGTCCTGTATAGATGTGAGAGTTGGACCATAAAGAAAGCTGAGCACCAAAGAACTGATGCTTTTGAACTGTGGTGTTGGAGAAGACTTGAGAGTCCGTTCAACAGCAAGGAGATCAAACCAGTTAATCCTAAAGGAAATCAGTCCTGAATATTCATTGGAAGGACTGATGTTGAAGCTGAAATTCCAATACTTTGGCCAGCTGATACAAAGAGCTGACTCATTGGAAAATACCCTGATGCTGGGAAAGATTGTAGACAGGAGGAGAAGGGGGCCAGAGAGGATGAGATGGTTGGACGTTATCACCGACTCAGTGAACATGAGTTTAAGCAAGCTCCGGTCGTTGGTGATGGTCAGGGAAGCCTGGTGTGCTGCAGTCCATGGGGTTGCAAAGAGTTGGACACGACTGAGTGACTGAACTAAACTGAGTTCAGGCAGGGCTCCTGACTTAAAGAATAAGAAATATGTGGCCTCTCATCTTCCATGTGGGCAGGGCCCAGCCTCCTCCCTTCAGTGTTCTTGCTATTTTTGTCTAGGGGTATCAGTCCACAGAAAACAAACTCCATCTCTTTGCTCTGGGGCCCTTTTATCTCCTGCCTCAAGACCATCTTCCCTTCCCTTAGAAAGAATGACTTTGGTTTTGATTAGGGAAAAATACACCCTCATCTCAAAGCCAGAGGCTCTCTGTTATACTGATTAACTGTGGTGAAGGGCCTTGGAAACCTACTGCACGGACCAAGCTGACCTCTTACGGCTCAGCAGGACCTGACCTTTGCAGGACCTGCAGGGATGTGTGACTGAATTCCTAGACCTGGAAAGTGCCTTCTCTTACTCCCTCACCACCTGTCCTTTCATCTAGCTAAGTTCTACTCATATTTCTGATGTCAGCTGAAATATTACCTCCCCGGAGGGGTCTTCCATGACAGCTAAAGCAATCATGTTCCCTTTTGTTGTCATGTAGCACCCACTGCTTCTCTCTTTGTCACAGCTCATATAAACATGTGCACATAATACTCACACAAGACATGCATATATATTTAAATGTGTTTAAAATGGTTTCTCTTCCTAAATGAAAAGTTCCATGAGCTGTGAGATAGTATTGTCTATCACTATTCTAACTCCCTGATAAAAGGAAAAGTGAAGTGGTAAGTCTCTCAGTCATGTCAAACTCTTTGAGACCCCTGGACTGTAACCCACCAGGCTCCCCTGTTCATGGGATTCCCCAGGCAGGCATACTAGAGTGGGTTGCCTTTCTCTTCTCCAGCTCCCTGGTAGGGACTCAATATAAAGCACTACATTAGTGAAGATGATGAATGTGAAAATGATAATGATAAGGCTTTGAGACGTTCAAGTGCCGTTTCTTTGTGCAGTAGGAGCATACCTCTGTACGAATGTGTGGTTGTAATTATTTGTCAGCCTGTCTGCATCTCCTACCAGACAGTTATCTCTTCAAGAACAATTCTCCATGACTTATAGGTCTTTAAATACCCAGCATCTTCACAATAGCTAGTACAGCATGTGGTGTAAGTCATATGTATTTATGGAACTGCAACTTGAGATCCCATTTGGGTTAGCACAGAGGGAATGGATAGAAGAGTGGTTTAGCATACGATGGGCAACATACTGGATTTGTACAATCTGACCCCCAGATTTCAATATTTGCAGTGTAAAAAAACTCAGGGAGTAGTGGCAGTTAATTCATTCTTTCTCTGCATCTAAATAGAATAATTCAATATGTGCACACAAAAATAAAAGACCTATGCATAATGAAGGAGGTATTAGCATAGTGTAAGAACTATGTCATGTCTCAGGAGGTGGCCCTTTCAGTAGGAGATCCTAGAGAAATGAATGAGATGCTGAGCTATTTTAAATTATTGGTGAAAACTGATGACCGTGAGTGCTTTATTTATTACATGTTTATTTATGTGTATTATTTGTTAACTATTACTTAATAAATGTATTTATTTTGCACACAAAACATTTAAGGCATTAAATCTATAATGATGAGAACATAATAAAAAGAAACCTAATAATCCATAGATTGTGAACTAAATGTTTCATACACGAGTGCTCCCTAAACTCCATGTGCAGGTTGGGGTAGATGAGCTGATGTCTTCCATAATCATCATAGGATGTTTAGTATGCTATTTATGTATCAAGTCTTATTTTCTGTGTCAATAACATTATGTGAAACATAATATAATCTCTTCATTAGAGAAAGAAAAATCAAGCAAAGTGTTAAGATGTTGTGGTTAATAACACAGTTTCAAATCGCCCCTCTGTCACCTCCTTAGTTATTTGATTCTGAGGCAAATTTCCTAATTTTTAACTTCGATTTTATTCTCTGTAGCACTGCTGCTGCTGCTGCTAAGTCGCTTCAGTCGTGTCCGACTCTATGCGACCCCTTAGAGGGCAGCCCACCGGGCTCGCACATCCTTGGGATTCTCCAGGCAAGAACACTGGAGTGGGTTGCCAGTTCCTTCTCCAATCCATGAAAGTGAAAAGTGAAAGTGAAGTCGCTCAGTCGTGTCCGACTCTTCGCGACCCCATGGACTGCAGCCCACCAGGCTCCTCCATCCTGGAATTCTCCAGGCAAGAGGACCTGAGTTGGGTGCCATCGCCTTCTCCCTGGAGCTCTGGGGATGCTAATTATAATAATAATAAATACTAACATTGGCCTATGGATTATTGTGTGACATGGATTATTTTCAGCACTTTGAATTTATTAGCTCTTAATTTTCACACCAACTCCATGAGATAAGCAATATTATTATGCCATTTTAGAAATGAAGAAACAAGGCAGTTTATGCAACCTGGCCAAAGTTACACAGCTAGTAAGCGGTGGACTAAGTTACCCCGTGATTCTTTCTTTAGAGGATGTGCTCTTAACCACATCACAGCTATCTTGTAAGAATTATTTAATTCTTTACAATTATTTAATTATAATGCATGCAAAACAATGATTTTCCCTGGCATATTAATATTTTTATTAATATTATAACATTAATAGCTATTAATAACGTTTTGCTATTACTATAGTACATTAAAAACAGCACAAATCATCAACTAGTGAATTTTATTGTCCATACTGTTAAATACCAAAGTTTTTTAAAAAATAAAAAGACAAGACTTTTTCCCCTAATAATTCTGTTAAAAGTAATAATATAAGACAACAGAGCAATAATAAGTTTGATTTTATGTTAATATTTCTGTAAGAATAGTATGGGTATATTTTAAGGGATTAGAGTGAAAGAAATTCTGTTGCTTTTAAAATAATAATTAGTAGTCTGGTAAAGTTTAAATTCTCTCTTGTCTTTATTTGCAAGGCTGATTCTAACACAGAAAATGGAACCATGTAGATATTAAGTAAGCAAAAATGTACAAACATGTTGGGGTAAAATATTTAACACCAAGGAGAATCTGTTGTTATTATTAAAAACACTATCATTGAAGATATATATGATATCATATGCCATCACATATTGTTTGTTCTACTGGTATTAAATGTGTCTGCTTTAAAGTAAATAATCACTGCTCACAAGACTCACATTCTACAGTTTTATTATTGTTAGGATTTGAAGGCTAAAGTAAACATTGGAAAAATCTTTCAGATAATGTTTTGAAACAAGACATCCCAGGACTAACACAATGAAAACTCTATTAAATCCCTAAATGTATTAATAAACATTTATTCAGCAAGTGCTCCATGCTGGGCTCTGTGTGGTTTCTTATATCATTGAGCATTATGGAATCATCATGGTCATGTCCAGTCTATCAGTACAGTGGAGCATGATGATAAGTTAAGACAAATGTATTTGGAAAGAAACTTTTAAAGAAAGAAATGCAAAATACATTACCACATTTAGCCAAGAGTTAGGGAGTAAAGCATATATTGTATTTTGAAACAAGCTGGTTACTTTCTTTTTTATTAATTTTTAAAATGTTTACACTATTTTAAAAGGTTACTTTACATTTACAGTTATTACAAAATATTGGTTATATTCCTCCTGTTCTACAATACATCCTTGAGACTGCATTACACCCTAGCCATGCTTACTTTTATCTTCTCCCTGTCATCTATTAACCAGCCATCTCAGCAAATTGTGACTTTTTGAGACAGAATGGAAAACATATCCAAAGTTTAATACAGTATGACTAGATATCCTGGATAAATAAAAACTCTAGAAAGCCATGATTTCAACTCTCTTCTTCTTGGGAGATAAAAAGTTTTGACAGAAAGTGAAAAAGATTAAGCAGCTGACCCACCATCTTCCAGTATTTTCTGGACTATTTTCTTGATTGTGGGGGCTTCCGGATTCAGGCAGAGTTTCTTCCCATTCTTCAGCACGGCTCTGCAGGAGAGAGTAGAATTATCTGTGAGCATCCTGGCAATCATCAGAAGGGATCCAGCAGTGGTGGTAGGGAGGAGGATGGAGGGCTTCCTTAGGGAGGCAATACTAGAGAAGCAGAAACTTACAATACTTCGACATTGGCACAGTGGGGTCCTGCCTTGTTGATCTCCAAACTTTGGATGTTACTGGGATGAATGCCAGAGGTGGTCTTCACACACAAGCAGCGAAGTTCAACATGCAGCAATCTCTCTTTACCGCTAACTAGGGGAGAAGTATTGATTCTATTAGTGGTCATGATTATCTCCCAGATCTTATCTATTGAGTACCTCCCTCACAAGGCCATTGTGAATGTGATCGACCTGTCAACCTTTACTAAAGCACTTGGCAGAATTCCTGGCACAGGTCAAGTGCCCACAGAGCACAGTGTCTCCATTTGTAATTATTCATATAGTGCCCTTCTCTAGTCCCAGGGGCACTAAGGCAGGCCCTGCTCCAGACACAGCTGCAGCAGAAGCAGCCTCAGATTAGGAGAAGCAGAGAATCTACTATTCACCTCTCCCTACAGTTTCTCTTACGTTTTCCATTGGTGGAAGGAACCAGCATCGTCAGGAGCAGTGACATCAGCAGCAACACCTGTAGGACCGGAAGTGGGCTGGGCACGGTATATGAGGTGGCGTGAGGTCCGCGGCTCATGGTGGAAAAGACTTGAGTTAGAGCTGTTCCCAGGAGGGTGAACTGCTGCTCAGGAGTCTACAGCTAAGTGGTTTTCACAGTCGCCTGATGTCTTTTATACACTCTGCCTCAAGGCCAATAAGGAGAAAAAAGATAGAGATAGGGGAAGTGAGGGTGTGTGGTAACACAAGGGTAAGAGTGGTCAAGTTGTGCCCAACCCAGATAAAGGCCAGGCAAGTCAAATTCCTGCTAAATTTCATTTGCTGCATCCCTGCACATGCTCGCTCCCCCTTTCTCAATATCCATCTCCCTTACACATATTTAGGCAAGAACTAGACTGAAATATTACATATATTTTCTTTGAATAATTATGTAATATGACCCGCCTTTCCTATAATGCAATTTAGAGGCCTTATAGACATTTTAGGTGTATCTGAAAGCATAAATGTGTGGCCCTTGGAAAAGAGAGTTATCTTCCCTTTCTAGTTGCTAAGGAAAGCAGATATTACTATCTTGGTTGTTGATAAGTGCTGGGATTCGTTTGGAGTATGTGGATAAAATAGGAGCCCATTATTATCAAAACAACTTTATGTATTAGTTTATGGACTCCTTTCTGTCTTCCAAATGTATTATCTTTTATAATTTCATCCGGAAACTAGAAGCAAACTTATCTTCCTTTGTATTATAAAATAAACTTTTTACTTTTTTCTATCATCTGAGTCCACTTAATCTAACAGAGAAATGTATGATACAGTTCACTGTAAAAGATTTATAAACTGCAGATAAAATATGCAATTTCCTCTTCATCATTGCTCCACATTCTGGGTCTCCAATGGTAACCATTGGTAAAAATTTGGCATTAGTTTTCTATTCTATCTACGTATATATATATAGCCACATATATACATAAAGATATACATATACATGTAGAGAGATAGACATAGATCACTTTTTATACAGTTGGAGTTATTATACAGCTTTTGTTCTCTAAAATTATGTCATCATCCTTTCATGTTACCTCAATGTCATTTTTCTCTATTCTTTTCAATGTCTGCATAATGTTCTATAGATAGGCAATTGTCACCAACCTCTGTCCTACTGGCAACTTTGTAGGTGTTGCAGGTTTTGCGCTTCTGGATTGCAGTAAGATCTTTATTAAAGTCTCAAACTCTAATTAAGGGTCTTGATCTCAAACCCCACATGATACAGACAAAGCCTGGCAGATGTACAGGAGGGGGCCCACATATCACATACTGGCTGGTATACACTGTCATCTGGATCTCTGACTCATCTATGAGATTGCTTCCTCAACAGGACTGTACACTTTTGGTTTGGGGTTGTTTTTTTTTAAGGTTTTAAAAAATGACATTTCTTAAAAGTTCCGTTCAGTTGCTCAGTTGTGCCTGACTCTTTTCGACCCCATAGACTGTAGCACGCAAGGCCTCCCTGTCCATCACCAACTCCCAGAGCTTACTCAAACTCATGTCCATTCGGTCAGTGATGCCATCCAACCATTTCATCCTCTGCTGTCCCCTTCTCCTCCCAGCATCAGGGTCTTTTCCAATGAGTCAGTTCTTCCCATCAGGTGGCCAAAGTATTGGAGCTTCAGCTTCAGCATCAGTCCTTCCAGTGAATATTCAGGACTGATTTCCTTTAGGATTGACTGGTTGGCTCTCCTTGCTGTCCAAGGGACTCTCAAGAGCCTTCTCCAACACCACAGCTCAAAAGTATCAATTATTTGGCTCTGAACTTTCTTTATGGTCCAACTCTCACATCCATACATGAACACTGGAAAAACCATAGCTTTGACTAGATGGACCTTTGTCGGCAAAGTAATCTGCTTTTTAATATGCTAGTCTAGGTTGGTCATAACTTTTCTTCCAAGGAGCAAGCATCTTTTAATTTCATGGCTGCAGGCACTATCTACAGGGATTTTAGAGCCCAAGAGAATAAAGTCTCTCACTGTTTCCATTCTTTCCCCGTCTATTTGCCATGAAGTGATGGGACTGGATGCCATGATTTTCATTTTTTGAATGTTGAGTTTTAAACCAGCTTTTTTACTCTCTTCTTTCACTTTAATCAAGAGGCTCTTTAGTTCTTCTTTTTCTGCCATAAGGGTGGTGTCATCTGCATATCTGAGCTTATTGATATTTCTCCCTCCAGTCTTGACTCCAGCTTGGGCTTCATCCAGTCTAGCATTTCTCATGATGTACTCTGCATATAAGTTAAATAAGCAGGGTGACAGTATACAGCCTTGATGTACTCCTTTTCCTATTTGGAACCAGTCTGTTGTTCCATGTCCAGTTCTAACTGTTGCTTCTTGACCTGCATATAGATTTCTCAGGAGGCAGGTCAGGTGGTCTGGTATTCCCATCTCTTTAAGAATTTTCCACAGTTTGTTGTGATCCACATATCAAAGACTTTAGCATAGTCAATAAAGCAGAAGTAGACTTTTTTTTGTGGGACTCTCTTATTTTTTTGATAATCCAATGGATGTTGGTAATTTGATCTCTGGTTGCTCTGCCTTCTCTAAATCCAGTTTGAACATCTGGAAGTTCATAGTTCACGTACTGTTGAAGCCTGGCTTGGAGAATTTTGAGTATCACTTTGCTAGTGTGTGAGATGAGTGCAATTGTGTGGTAGTTTGAACATTCTTTGGCATTGCCTTTCTTTGGGATTGGAAAGCAAATTGACCTTTTCCAGTCCTGTGGCCACTGCTGAGGTTTCCAAATTTGCTGGCATATTGAGTGCAGCACTTTCACAGCATCATCTTTGAGGATTTGAAATAGCTCAACTGGAATTCCATCACCTCCACTAGCTTTGTTCATAGTGATGCTTCCTAAGGCCCACTTGACTTTACATTCCAGGATGTCTGGCTCTAGATGAGTGATCACACCATTGTGGTTATCTGGGTCATGAAGATCTTTTTTGTATAATTCTAGGTATTCTTGCCACCTCTTCTTAATATATGCTGCTTCTGTTAGGACCATACATTTCTTAGAAGAAATGGCAACCCACTCCAGTGTTCTTGCCTGGAGAATCCCAGGGACAGCAGAGCCTGGTGGGCTGCCGTCTATGGGGTCACACAGAGTCAGACACAACTGAAGTGACTTAGCAGCAGCAACAGCAACATGTGCATAGTAGGAAACTGAAAAATACAAGAAACAAAAAACAGTCATCCGTAATCACAAGCAGTTTATCATTTGATACTAAGCATCCATTTTTATGTAAATAAGATCCTGCAGTTATGTATCATGCTTTCTCACACACCACGAATACTTACCATTTCACTATCCCACAGCAGTATGAGTATTTTGATAACCAAGAATATACTATACCAACTCAATGCGGGAAAAAAATGTAATCCTGCCTTGGCAACAAATATTTCACAAGAGACAAAAATAACAACAGCTCTCTAGATAAAGATATTGGTAGAGTTACGATTAAAATACTACATTCCCTTAGTGCTCGATTAAAAATGGGACATAGAGCAACAGAGTACACAAAGTATAATGCTTCTAAGAGGATTCATTATCCAAGCTAAACTATTAAAGTGTTGCTGCTAAGTCACTTCAGTCATGTCCGACTCTGTGTGATCCCTTAGACGGCAGCCCACCAGGCTCCCCCATCCCTGGGATTCTCCAGGCAAGAATACTGGAGTGGGTTGCCATTTCCTTCTCCAATGCATGAAAGAGAAAAGTGAAGGTGAAGTCGCTCAGTCTGTCTGACTGTTAGCGACCCCATGGACTGCAGCCCACCAGGCTACTCCGTCCATTGGATTTTCCAGGCAAGAGTACTGGGGTGGGGTGCCATTGCCTTCCCCGATTAAAGTGTTAGCGAGGAAGTATGTTTCCATTGAATTTCTTTTTTTTTTTTTTTCATTGACTTTCTTAACAAAATGTTCCTGTTATATAGCCTAGAGATGTACACGCATCAGCAGTTATCATCTAAATACAAGTATGACACATCCATATACATCCCTCCTTTTATACTTCCTTCTGCTCATCTGCTGCCAACCTAATGAACAAGTCCTGATGTACATTTCTGAGAGATGGTTTAACCATTCCATATCCAAGATGATTAATTTTTATCAATTATAGTAAAAATATTTAGACTTTCTTGGTGGCCCAGAGGTTAAGATTCTGCTTTCCAAACGTAGGGGCCAAGGGTTCAATCTCCGGTCAAGGAAGATCCTGTATGCCTCATGGCATGCCAAATATATATATATACATAAACATATATGGGCTTCCCGGGTGGCACTAGTGGTAAAGAATCTGCCTGCCAGTGCAGGAGACGTAACAGACAGGGGTTCAATCCCTGGGTCAGGAAGATCCCCTGGAGGAGGACATGGCAACCCACTCCAGTATTCTTGCCTGGGGATTCACCATGGGCAGAGGAGCCTGGCAGGCTACAGTCCATGGGGTCCAACAGAGTCCAACATGACTAAAGCAACTTAGCATGTATATATATGTACATATATATATATATATATATATTTGAAGTGAAAGTCGCTCAGTCATGTCCAACTCTTTGTGATCCCGTGAACTATACAGTCCATGAAATTCTCCAGGCCAGAATACTGGGGTGGGAAGCCATTCCCTCTTTCAGGGGATCTTCCCAACCCAGGTCTCCTGCATTGCAGGCGATTCTTTATCAGCTGAGCTACCAGGGAAGCCTATATATATGTATACATAATATACATTATATATATAATTACACATTATATGCATCATATATACAATGCATACATATATACATATATATTTTGTTTAGTCACTGAGTTGTGTCTGACTTTGCGACCCCATGGACTGCAGCCTGCCAGGCTCCTCTGTCTAATTCTCCAGGCAAGAAACAAAGATATTTACAGATTGGTTAATTCATTAGCTCTACTTTTTATCATACACTGTCACCTCAGGACATCTAAAAATCTTAGATGTTGCAAAATAATGAACCTTGTCCACAATAAACATAGGTACTTTACAAAAATGAACATGTAAATCTATGGTTATGACCTAAAACTGTCTTCGAGATATGGAAACATCAACCAGGAACCCTTCCCTTCACCCTTTCTCTTAGCCCTCGTCCAGCATTCTGGGGGACAGGGCTACATCTAGCTCCAAGAGGTGATTAACAGAGACACTCCCAGGAAACTTGGTCTTCCCTGGTAACTCAGCTGGTTAAGAATTTGACTGCAATACAGGAGACCCTGCTTCAATCCCTGGGTTGGGAAGATCCCCTGGAGAAGGGAATGGCTATCCACTTCAGTATTCTGACCTGGAGAATTCCATGGACTGTATAGTCCATGGGGTCACAAAGAGTCGGGCATGACTGAATGACTTTCACTTTCACTCCCAGAAAACACAGCCCTTCCTAAAAATTAAGGAAAGGGTATCAGTTAAGCGGTTATTTTACTACCTCCGCTTTTAATATACTTTGGGCATTAGGGCTTACTTATTTTTTAATTCACAGCAGTATTAACTAAAATACACCAGTAGAACAATGATTACATAATCTGAATGTCTGTGACTCCTGAGCACTGACAGACCCTTCTCTGTCCTCTTTTGAATGCAGAGGCGTGTGGAAGATTTCTTTGAATGCCTATGTATCCTGTAGTGTGTAGGATAATGCAGTGTACAGTAGGTCATAGCTAAATAGTGTTAGTGAATAAATCAGATATTCTCATTAAAGGAAAGTTTCTCTTTCTTTTCTAATCAGTCACAGTTCTCAAACTAGACTTCACATGAATCCAAAGTGCAAGTGGTATAAAACAGTGATTTGCAAGGCTGGGAAGAAAGGATGGGCCCCCAGACACAGGTCATCTTCCTCTTATGTCTTTGTAGAAATCTTATACAATATTCAAGCTTCCTATTTTCCTTTCTGCTTATTTATTTATACCTTCAAAATTCTAGAAGAAACTCTTAAAATGTTAAGTGTATAAACTTACCTTTTATCATAAGAATGACTGTGTAAATAATTTTCCAACTTAAAAAAAATTTTTTAAGCTATTTTTTGCTATTTATCAGTTCCTGACTGTGTCTATTTAAGTTCTTAATTCCTGCTTTACAATGTATTCCTTATTTTTCTCCCCCTAATAATTTTCTTCTTATAACTTGCAGTCTAGCAGTAGAACATATTAAATTAACATGATTTCCTCCCTCTTCCAAACCCCAAATTCATAGTCTAGCAGGTAAACTCAAGGAAAATCTTAAACTGAAACTTAGTATTCTTCTAAGAGGGACCATATGAAGTGAATTACAGAGAATTTCAACAGGAAATAGGACCAGGCGAATAAATTTCCTTCTAGTTCTTCCTGAGTGATGACTGTATAACCTTTCCCCATTATTGTGATTAAAATGTTGCAATATTCACAAATACTGGGAATTAAAAATAAGACACAAAGCAACGGAATACAGAGTATATTGCTTCTAAGAGGATTGATTATCCAATCTAAACTGTTAAAGCACTAGCAAGGAAGTATGTTTTCAATGAGTTACTTAACAATGTATTTCTATAGTGCAGTTAAGAGACGCGCATGCCAATGTGCCTCCATTGACTCACAAATCAGATCTATCTGTATTCAAATGTAAGTTGAAAACCATTTCCAGAGTAAGACATGAAAGGTTTTGGCACTATTCGTAATCTCTTTCTTTTTCTGTCCTTCTCATCTCTTCCCTCGGGGAAGGCAATGGCACCCCACCCCAGTACTCTTGCCTGGAAAATCCAATGGACAGAGTAGCCTGGTGGGCTGCAGTCCATGGGGTCGCTAACAGTCGGACAGACTGAGCGACTTCACTTTCACTTTTCTCTTTCATGCATTGGAGAAGGAAATGGCAACCCACTCCAGTATTCTTGCCTGGAGAATCCCAGGGATGGGGGAGCCTGGTGGGCTGCCGTCTATGGGGTCACACAGAGTCGGACACGACTGAAGTGACTTAGCAGCAGCAGCAGCATCTCTTCCCTCCACAACACATGTTGTTTACTCTTCTTTCCAGTTTTACTGCTTCCCTCGTGACTCACAGTGTAAAGAGTCTGCCTGCAGCTACGGGAGATCCAGGTTTGATTCCTGGGTCGGGAGGATCCCCTAGAGAAGGAAATGGCAACCCACTCCAATACTCTTGCCTGGAGAATCCCATGGACGGAGGAGCCTGCTGGGCTATGGTCCATGGGGTCGCAGAGTCAGACACAACTGAGCGACTTCATTTTCCTTATTTCTTTTCCTCCTCTTTCAAATACTAACCACATTTCCTTCCTGGTTCGCTTCAATTAGTCACAAATTCCTAATCCTTTGCGGGGAACTATATGGAATGTCTTCTCAGCTAACAACGCTACTTGAGTTAGTTGATACCCGGAAAGAGGTAGCATGTAGCAAAGGATCAACTCATTGTCTTAATCAACAAGTGTGTTTTGTCACAAAAGACACATTGTCAGCAAGGTTTGTGAGGCAGGGTGAACATATTTCTTGAGTCACTAAAATTTCACAAGCCTATTAGTCAACATTTGAGGTAAAATGCTTTTTGCTAGTTTTCATTTATTCAATAAATATTAAGTATCTGTTATGTGCCAGGCCAAAAATGGGACCTCAAATATTTGTGCAAAGCAATGGGATGTAAATACTAATTTACTACTACTATATACAGGCTTCCCTGGTGGCTCAGCGGTTAAAGCATCTGCCTCCAAAGCGGGAGACCCGGGTTCGATCCCTGGGTCAGGAAGATCCCCTGGAGAAGGAAATGGCAATCCACTCCAGTATTCTTGCCTGGAGAATCCCATGGACGGAGAAGCCTAGTAGGTTACAGTCCACGGGGTCGCAAAGAGTCGGACACGACTGAGCGACTTCACCTTCACTACTATCTACACTGCTACTGCTGCTGACTGTTCTTACTGTTGTGTGCATAATTTTTTTGATTTCCATGAGGAGAAACATAATACTGACGCTAATAAGTGAACTGTACAGAAATGGGTAAAAAAAAAAAAAACATTTTAAATCAGTTATTTAAGCAAAAGAAATTAGCTTATACAAAGTTACAATTTAAAAGAATGCTAGAAAATTAGTGTCACAGGTTCTTGTGTTTAAAAATTATTTGACAGGTTTTTATGAAACCTACTTTGTCACCCTGGTTGTGTGTGTGTGGTAACTTACTTTATCTCTTTTTCATTTAAGCCCTGTTTGTGTGTGTGTGTGGTAACTTACTTTATCTCTTTTTCCTTTAAGCCCTGTTTGTGTGTGTGTGGTAACTTACTTTATCTCTTTTTCCTTTAAGTCCTGTTTGTGTGTGTGTGTGGTAACTTACTTTATCTCTTTTTCCTGTATTATAAATAGCAGTGTCATTCAGGAAATTAGCAAGCTTTCTAAGACTCAAAACAGAACTTATCGGTTAGCTATTTTAAAAGAAAATATCTAAAGACACTGGAGGAACATTAGCCTTTAAAATTAAGACATATGTTATTTCTGCTTTATGTAGACTGTTTTAAACTCACATCTCCCAAGTATGAAGAGAATAAGCTATCACCTACAAATTAGTAATAAAACAATTGATATAGTAGATCTTAGAAATGACAAAATGGAGAGTCAGTTTGTTAAAGCACTTTAATCAATAAGTGGAAATACTAGCTAACAAAATACTTCCTATAAGTGCTGAAATCTAATATGTTTTCTGTACAACTTTAAGTGGACAAAAGTGATCCAGACCTCAAATGTTGTTTTAGTCAACTAAGTTGTGTCCGACTGTTTTGCAACAGTGTTGACCATCTGGTGATGTCCATGTGTAGTCCATCTGACTCAATACTGGTCAATAAAATTCTCTTTGCTCTAAATGCTCAGCTGTTCTGTTTATACTCCTCCAGCCCTTGGTGTATTAGCTTCTTTCCTCACTCATGATCGACATATTACTGCTTTGTTTTGTTTGCACTTTATCATTCAATAACTCTTTAGTGAACTCCCTGTAATAAATTCTCTTCATTAAAATGAAAAAAACAACAAACAAACAAACAAAAAGATGCCACCAGAAAACTAATAGAACTCATCAATGATTTGGTAAAGTTGCAGGATATAAAATTAATACATAGAAATCTGTTACATTTCTATACAACAACAAAAGATCAGAAAGAAAAATGAAAGAAACCATCCCATTTACCATCACATCAGAAAAAATACAATACCAAAAAACCAACATTCTTAAGGAAATATAAGACATGTACTCTGAAAACTTTAAGATGTTGTTGAAAGAAACCAAAGAAGGCGCATGTCATTGAGTTGCTAATTTGTATCCAATTCTTTTCAAACCCATGGACTGCAGCATGCCAAGCTCCCCTCTTCTTCACTATCTCCCAGATTTTGCTCAAATTCATGTCCATTGAGTCAGTGATGCTAACTATCTCATCTTCTGCTTCCCCCTTCTTCTTTTGCCTTCAATCTTTGCCAGCATCAGGATCTAGGACTGGAGTTTCAGTTTCAGCATCAGTCCTTTTAATGAGTGTTCAGAGTTTACTTCTTCACTATCTCCCAGATTTTGCTCAAATTCATGTCCATTGAGTCAGTGATGCTAACTATCTCATCTTCTGCTTCCCCCTTCTTCTTTTGCCTTCAATCTTTGCCAGCATCAGGATCTAGGACTGGAGTTTCAGTTTCAGCATCAGTCCTTTTAATGAGTGTTCAGAGTTTATTTCCTTTAGGATTGACTGCTTTGATCTCCTTGCAGTCCAAGGGACTCTCAAGAGTCTTCTCCAGCACCACAATTCAAATCATCAGTTCCTCAGTGCTCAGCCTTCTTTATGGTCCAACTCTCACATCTGTGCATGACTACTGGAAAAGTCACAGCTTTGACTATACAGATCTTTGTCAGCAAAATGATGCTTTTGGCTTTTAATATGCTATCTTTTCTTCCAAGGAGCATATTTTAATTTCATGGTTGCTGTCACCATCCATGGTGAGTTTGGAGCCCAAGAAAAGAAAATCTATCACTGCTTCCACTTTTCTCCCATTGTGTTTGCCATGAAGTGATGGGATCAGATATCATGATCTTAGTTTTTTGAATTTAGAGTTTCAAGTCAGTTTTTTCACTCTCTTCTTTTACCCTCATCAAGAGGCTCTTTATTTCCTCTTCACTTTCTGCCATTAGAGTGTTATTATCTGCATATCTGAGGTTGTTGATATTTCTAGCAACAATCTTGATTCCATCTTGTGATTCATCCAGCCCAGCATTTTCACATGATGTACTCTGCATACAAGTTAAATAAGCAGGGTGACAATATACAGCCTTGATGTACTCCTTTCCAATTTGGAACCAGTCTGTTGATCCATGTTCTGTTCTAACTGTTGCTTCTGTAGACACATACAGGTTTCTCAGAAGACAGTTAAGTTGTTATGGTATTCCAATCCCTTTAAGAATTTCCCACAGTTTGTCGTGATCTGCACAGTCAATGGCTTTAGGCTAGTCAATGAAACAGAAGTAGATGTTTTTCTGGAATTTCCTTGCTTTCTCTATGATCCAGTGAATGCTAGCAGTTTGATCTCTGGTTCTTCACATAAGGAAAGATATATCACATTCTCAGGTTGGAAGAATGAATATTGTTAAAGTGACTATACTACTCTTAACTGCACCATAGAGCCACTGAGCAGACAAACCACAAACTGCAGAACAATTATGCCAAATAAATTCTCACACTGTTAAGTTCTAGGACCCACAACAGATTTCCCAACCTGGGGATCTGGCAAAGGGACAGAGAGTCCCCAGGGAATTTGACTTCAGAGGCCAGCGGGATTTGGTTACAGAACTTCCACAGGACTGGGGAAACAGACTCTTGGAAGGCACAAACAAAGCCTTGTGTGTACAGAACCCAGAAGAAAGGAGCAGTGACCCCACAAGAGACTGATGCAGACTTGCCTGTGAATGTCGAAGAGTTTCCAACAGAGGTGTGGGTTGACAGTGGCATGTTGCAGGGTCAAAGGCACTGAATACAACAGTGCCTGCAAAAGGCCTTTCGAAGGCAGTCACCATTATTTTCATTACTCCCACCATAGTTTGGTTTCAGGCCAAATAACAGGGAAGGGACAACAATAGAAAATTGGATTAAAGATTTACTGAGCGTGTCCCCACCCATCAGAACAAGACCCATTTTTTCCCCACAGTCAGTTCTCCCATCAGGAAGCTTCCATATCCATCAGGAAGGATAAAGCTTCTTATCTTTATCCTTCAGAGGGTAGACAGAATGAAAACCACAATCACAGAAAACTAATCAAACTGATCACATGGACCACAGCTTTGTCTAACTCAATGAAACTAGGAGCCATGGCATGTAGGGCCATCCAAGGTGGTTGGGTCATGGTGGAGAGTTCTGACAAAATGTGGTCCACTGGAGAAGGGAATGAAAAACCACTTCAGTATTCATCCTTTGAGAACTCCATGAACAGAATGAAAAGGCAAAAAGATATGACACTGAAAGCTGAACTCCCCCAGTTGGTAGGTGCCCAATATTGCTGCTGGAGAAGAGTGGAGAAATAACTCCAGAAAGAAGAGACAGAGCCAAAGCAAAAACAATGACCAGTTGTGGATATGACTGGTGATGGAAGTAAAGTGTGATGCTACAAAGAACAATATTGCATAGGAACCTGGTATATTAGGTCCATGAATCAAGGTAAATTGGAAGTGGTCGAACAGGAGATGGCAAGAGTGAACATTAACATTTGAGGAACCAGTGAACTAAAATGGACCGGAATAAGCGAATCTAATTCAGATGACCATTATATCTACTACTGTGGGCAAGAATACCTTAGAAGAAATGGAGTAGCCCTCAGAGTAAACAAAAGAGTCCAAAACGCAGTACTTGGGTGCAATCTCAAAAATGACAGAATGATCTGTTCATTCTCAAGGCAAGCCATTCAGTATCACAGTAATCCAAGTCTATGTCCCAAATACTAATGCTGAAGGTCTGAATACAAAACCACTAAGGTCTGAATACAAGACTTTGTAGAACTAACACCCAAAAAAGATGTCCTTTTCATCATGGGAGACTGGAATGCAAAAGTAGGAAGTCAAGAGATGCCTGGAGTAACAGGCAAATTTGGCTTGGAGTACAAAATGAAGAGGGGAAAGGCTAACAAAATTTCCCCGAGAGAACGCACTGGTCATAGCAAACACCCTCTTCCAACAACACAGGAGAAGACTCTACACATGGACATCACCAGATGGTCAATATTGAAACTGTCTCTTATACACATCTAGATGTGTATAAGAGACAGGTGTGTATGCCATGATCCCTAAATGATCAAGGACAAATGCTGAAGAACCTAAAGAGATCAGAGGTGTAAAGATATGAAAAGCCTACAGTAGCTATAGACAACTTGTTTTCCCCATTACTTCTGATAATGATTCCTCACATATAGTCTCTCCTCACTATAGAGCTTAGCCTATAAAATATTGTTTCTGATCCAAACTCACACTTGTATACTTTGCTTTCGGGGTGAAATCACTACTCTACATTCTTTGCAGCCAAAGATGGAGACGCTCTATACAGTCAGCAAAAATAAGACTGGGAGCTGACTGTGGCTTAAATTCAGACTTAAATGGAAGAAAATAGGGAAAACCACTAGGCCATTCTGGTATGACCTGAATCAAATCCCTTACAATTATACAGTGGAAGTGACAAATAGATTCCAGGGATAAGATCTGATAGGCAGAGTGCCTGAAGAATTATAGATGGAGGTTCATGACATTGTACAGGAAGTAGTGATCAAGACCATCCCCAAGAAAAAGAAATAAAAAAAGACAAAATGGTTGTCTGAGGAGGCCTTACAAATAGCTGAGATAAGAAGAGAAGCTAAAGGTAAAGGAGAACAGGAAAGATATGCCCATTTGAATGCAGAATTCCAAAGACTATCAAGGAGAGGTAAGAAAACCTTCCTTAGTGATCAGTGCAAAGAAACAGAGGACAACAATAGAATGGGAAAGACTACAGAGATCTCTTCAAGAACGTTAGAGATACCAAGTTAACATTTCATGAAAAGATGGGCTCAATAAAGTACAGAAATGGTATGGACTTAACAGAAGCAGAAGATATTAAGAAGAAGTGGCAAGAATACAGAGAAGAACTATACAAAAAAGATCTTCATGACCAAGATAAGCACGATGGTGTGATTACTCACCTAGAGCCAGACATCCTGGAATGTGAAGTCAAGTGGGCTGAGGAAGCATCACTACGAACAAAGCTAGTGGAGGTGATGGAATTCCAGTGGAGCTGTTTCAAATCCTGAAAGATGATGCTGTGAAAGTGCTGCACTCAATATGCCAGCAAATTTAGAAAACTCAGCAGTGGCCACAGGACTGGAAAAGGTCAGTTTTCATGCCAATCCCAAAGAAAGGCAACGCCAAAGAATGCTCAAACTACCGCACAATTGCACTCATCGCACATGCTAGCAAAGTAATACTCAAAATTCTCCAAGCCAGGGTTCAATGGTACATGNATATTGCATTGTATATACGCAAGTGTATAGCACAAGGAACTCTGGTCAATGTTATGCAGCGGTCTGGATGGGAGGAGAATTAGGGTGAGAATGGATACAAATGTACATATGGTTAAGTCCCTATACTCTCTACCTGAAACTATCATAGTATTGTTAATTGAGTATATTCCAATACAAAACAAAACATTTTAAAAAAGAATCTGGGTGATTGATTATGATTGGACAGCAAGTTATGAGTTGAATAGCCAGGAGTCACCATTGGGCCAATTATTTCACTACAGGTTCAAGCTATCCACTTGATTTCACTGCCTCATTGACTATTCAGTTTCTGAAGATACAGAGAAATACAAATACAATCCCTCTTATCTGAAATGTTCTATTAAACAAGCATGGGTTTCATTCCAGGGATGTAAATAAGAGGAGCAGGCTGCTTGGCCCCCAAACAAACTCTGGGTTCTTTTCTATTTCTTCCCTATTCCTTTGTAGTTCAACTTTGCCAAGTGTGAGCTGATAAACCCATGCACTCAGCACTACAAACGAGTCATACCTCCCAAGGAGGGGACATATTATTACAGGGCAGGTCTTATGATGTGCCAACAGCTTCAGATGATTTAGATTGTTAAGTCTGGAGGGAAAAAGTGAGGTTGGGGAAGTCGAACTGCTAGGACAAAAATGGGAAGAAATGTGAGAGAACTTTGGAGGAAGAAATGGAGGGACAGGAAGAGGGAGAAGAGACTAGGGATCAGAGGGGTGAGAGGAGCCAGGAGATTGCAAAAATTCTGCCAACTGTATACCAGTAACTCTCCAATTACCTCTCTGGTCCAGGCATTTTTCCAGAACTCTGCACTTGTATATTCAGCTATCAACTTGTCATACTTTTTGGACAGAAATAAACATCTCACAGTTAACACATCTAACACTAAGGTGAATTTCCTCCACACCCTTTATATTTCAGCTGAGCCACAGTTCTTTCAGATGCCCAGTTATCAAAACCTTGAAGTTTTTCTCTCCCATCCCAGGTCTCATGCATCAGAAAATCCTATTGCCTCCTCATTAGTGTGCATCCAGTATCTGACCTCTTTCTCTTATCTCTACTAGCTACTGTTCAGTGCAAGACATTTTGACTTTTTTTGAATGAATGTTGTGACTTCAAATGCTCTAGTTGTTTCTATGAACATCCTGCGTAGTCCCTGCCGTGCTGTGCTGTGCTTCGTCGCTCAGTTGTGTCCAGTTTTTTGCGACCTTATCGACTGTAGCCCACCAGGTTCCTCTGTCCGTGGGGATTCTCCAGACAAGAATACTGGAGTGGGTTGCCATGCCATTCCAGGGGATCTTCCCAACCCAGGGCTCCCTCATTGCAGGTGGATTCTTTACCGTCTGAGCCACCAGGGAAGCCTAAGAATACTGGAGTGGGTTACTTATCCCTTCTCCAGGGGATCTGCTGTCCCAGGAATTGAACCAGAGTCTCTTGCATTGCGGGTGGATTCTTTACCAGCTGAGCTACTAGGGAAGCTCCCTGTGTCTATTCTCAATCAAATGCTCAAATAAATTAACACTCATGTCAGATCAAGTCACTTCTCTCTTCAAAAGCGCAATGGCAATAATTTCACTCAGAGCAAAAGCCCAAATCCTTCAACACAGGAGGATGATTCTACTCTCAGGGCCTCTGCACATGCTGTTCCCTGTCGGGAAGGCTCCTTCCCGAGATAACCACAATGCTCATCCCAGAACTTTCTTTCAAGCTTCCCCATCTCTGTGATGCCCATGCAAGACTACCAGGTTTAAAATACATCCCACCCAACAAATTCTCCCAATTCAGTTTTCCAATTATTCTTTGTTTTCTTTTCTTTTTGACTTTTTATTTTGTATTGGGGAGGCCTGGCGTGCTGCGATTCATGGGGTCGCAAAGAGTCGGACACTGAGCGACTGAACTGAACTGAACTGAAGCCAATTANTTTGACTTTTTATTTTGTATTGGGGAGGCCTGGCGTGCTGCGATTCATGGGGTCGCAAAGAGTCGGACACTGAGCGACTGAACTGAACTGAACTGAAGCCAATTAAAAAACAATGCTGTAATAGTTTCAGGTGAACAGAGAAGGGACTCAGCCATACATATGCATGTATCCATTCATCCCCAACCTCCCTTCTTATACAGGCTGCCTCATAACATTGAGCAAAGTTCCATGTACTATACAGTTGATTTTACGTTTTAAGTACAGCAGACTGTACATGTCCATCCCAAACTGTACAACTATCCCTTCCCCCAACCATAAGCTCATTCTTGAAGTCTGTGAGTATGTTTCTGTTTTGTAGTTCATTTGTATCATGTCTTTATAGATTCCACATATAAGGGATGTCATGATATTTCTCCTTCTCTGACTTACTTCATTCAGTATGATACTCTCTAGGTCCATCCATGTTGTTCCAAATGGCATTATTTCATTCTTTTTTATGGCTGAGGACTATTCAACCATATATACATACCACATCTTTATCCATTCCTCTGCTGATGGATGTTTAGCTTGCTTCCATTCCTTGGCTATTGTAAACAGTGCTGCAATGAACACTGGGGTGGATGCATCTTTTCAGATCATACTCAGAACTGGGATGGCAGGGTCATATGTTAGCTCATGCCCAGATATATGCCCAGGACTGGGATTGCAGGGTGGTAGCTCTATTTTTAGTTTTCTAAGGAACCTCCATACTGTTCTCTGGGGCTTCCCAGGTGGTGCAGCGGTAAAGGCCAATGCAAGAGACCCAAGAGACATGGGTTCAATTTCTGGGTCGGGAAGATCCTTTGAGTAGGGAATGGCAACCAACTCCAGTATTCTTGCCTGAAAAATTCTGTAGACAGAGGAGCCTGGTGGGCTACAGTCCAAGAGTCACAAAGAGCCAGACATCACTGAGCAACTGAGTGAATACTGCTCTCTATAGTGGCGGTACCAATTTACATTCCTACCAACAGTGTAGGAGGGTTCCCATCACACTGGCTCCAGAATTTATAGTTTGTGGGTTTTTGATGAAAGCCATTCACCAGTATGAAGTGATTTCTTACTTTAGTTTTGATTTGCATTTCTCTAATAATTATGTTGGCATCTTTTCAGGTAACTATTGGCCAACTGTATATCTTCTTTGGAAAGATGTCTTCTTTGGGGAGATGTCTATTTAGGTCTTCTGCTAATTTTTTGAGTGTTTTTTTTTTGCTTTGATTCTATTGTGTCATGAGTTGTTTGTAAATTTTGGACACTAGCCCATTTTCAGTCACATCATTTACAAATACTTTCTCTCAATCTGTGGGTTGTCCTTCATTTTGTTGTTTCTTTATTATGCAAAAACTTTTGAGTTTAAGTAGGTCTCATTTGTTTATTTTTGTTTTTATTTCCATTCTGGGAGATAGATCAAAAAAGATATTGTTCTGATTTATGTCAAAGAGTGTTCCGCTTATATTTTTCTCTAGGAGCTTTATAATTTCAAGTATCAAATTTAGGTCTTTAATGCATTTTGAACTTATTTTTGTGTATGAAGTTAAAGAAAAAACTAATTTCATTTTTTACATGTCAGCTATTTTTTTCTAACATGTAGCACTTTCTAATATTCTGTATTATTTGCTGAATTATAAGTCTAATGTTTATTGTCATTTCTTTCACTAAGATAAGCATCAATGAGGGCAATTAGTTTGTCTTTTTTATTCAACAATTCACCCCAAGTTCCTTCCTGCCATATACTAAATATCAAAGTAATATATGTATGATATGTGAACTGCCCAATGTGACATCTCCCCAAGACAATGAGCTCTATTTTAAGCAGTTAATCTCTGTAGAAATTATATGAGAAGTTGAGTTTTCCATGTAAATAACTTGGTGAAAAAAAGGAACTTGCTTGTATGAGGAAACAGAAAGGAACTTGCTTGTATGAGGAAACAGAAAGGAACTTGCTTGTATGAGGAAGCAAAAAAAAAGGGCCCAGGAGAAGAAAACCACAAACCCTCTACCACACCCTTCCCTTTCATCAGACCCACTGGCAGAAGCCACAGAAATATCTCGGGATGGAAGGAGGGCCATGGTATTGGGAAGAGCATCGGTTAAGCCCACGAGGTCTACTACCAGATGTCTTGAGTTCAAACCATATCAGGCAACACTGAGTGTTCTTGAGCTTCTTCTTGCTCAGTTTTATTATCTGTAAGGTAGTGATGATAAGAGGATCTACTTTGGATATAATGATCACATGAGTTAGCAACCATGAGAATTTTCAACTCTGGCCCATGATGAATGTTTAAGAAAATGAATTGTTATTACTCATTAGATGTCCTGAGGAATGGAAGCTTCAACTAGCATTAGGTAATATAGATAAAGTTATAGACAGGGATGTGGTTATAATTGCAGATATGGATATGGATATACAGATCATATAGGCAAGAGTCTCTGAGTCCTGTTTAGCCTCCATTCCTCCTCACCTTTAACCAGCATGGAAGAGGGGACTCTAAGATAGCAACGCATAAAATTCTACTCATTTACCAGGAGAGAAGTTTTCTTGTCTTAAGTAACAGTTTGGGTGAGAGAGGTTTATAGAGAAGTAGAAAGCAGGTATGCTGTTGAAAGACAGCAAAAACTTAACATATATTTTTTATATAGCTTCATAAAGACAAAAATTAAAGAAGTCTTTTTGAAATCCCATGTGTCTGGAAAGACTTCCTCATACTCACACACACACACACACATAAATACATGCATCCACAAACATGTACTAGAGAATAGCCTAGCATTATAGTATACAGGTTGTTTTTAGGATCAAATGAAATTGCAATATCTGTTAAAGATTTAGTGCAAACTTCAACACATGGGAACCATTCAACACATCATTGACCAAAACTTGGGAGTATACAATGCAAGATTTGAAAGCTTCTGTTCTCTGAGTAGCATGATGGGTGAAGACTAATCTATTGTTTATTTCTCAGTATCTTCTGATTTTACTGCCATTAGGATTCTCTGAGAAGCTGAGTTGCATGATATGATTAAAAGAATCAACTTGAGCTGGACACTAGATTTGAATTTCATGCTGCACTGCCTTAGGTCAGTTAATACTGGGCAAGTTACTGTCTGCCTTAATCTCCCCATCTGCAAATCAGGAGTAATGGTCACTTATCATATGGGATGTTGTGAGGATTATACAAGCTAATGCACATAAATTTGTCATTGTTGGTATCTGAAGCATCATCCATTTGGATACCTCTGCCAAGCAGCTAGAGGTGATGGATCCACAGAGAAAACACTCAAATCTCTGATTTCATGCTTTCAGATAATGCCCAGTCTTTGGCCTTCTGCGGCTGCCCTTGGTGGCACACCCATGTTTACATGGAGACTCTAAAAGTGCAGGGCAGTGGGGAGATCCACAGGGCAGGGAGAGGAGATTCTATCCCAAGAAATGCTCACCTATGAATCCCAGCAGTAGAATCATTAGCAGGCAAGGAGGAGGAGTGTATAATGAGGAGGCAAGGATGGGCATCATGGAGGCCTGAGGAATCTGCTCTGTCCAAAGGTGTGAGCTGGGAGAACATGAACTTCTGTGCTCTATGGAAAGGAAAGAAGCCCCACCCACCATGATAAAAGAGGAAGTGCCTATGATAGGGCCAAATGGCTATGAGATTACAATATATTTCTAGGTTCAAGACAGTTTCTGTTTCAGATGTGAAATAGAAAGCAGGCAGAAAATGTAGCTAGTTACTCATCTTACATTTTCAGAGACTGAACAGACCTACCAGAAATAAAACTCTCGCCCCACCCAGGGCCTCTGTTGCCTCCACTGGGTTCCTCTCCATGTTTATGGTGATTCCCAGATGGGAGCCCCAGGCAAACTCACAGACCCCAGGAAGGATCTGTGGCTGGGGGCTGAGTTCCAAAGTCCCAATTCTAGGACCCTAGGTTGTAGCTGGATTTCAGTCTCATTCTGCACCTGCCTCAGTGAAGATCTACTGACTGAACTGGATAAAGGAAGGGGGCTCACCAGGGCCTTCTCAACTTTGGGATGGAATCACATGTGCTCTTGAAATGATTGCTTATTCCAACATTTTATCAATGTAACTGGAAAAACTTAGCCCAAATGAACAGTGCAATGTGGACCTCACAACTATTCAGGCTATGGTTTGAATCCAAAAAAAAAAGGAATCATTTTCCACTTTACGGAGAGGAAGTAGATTGCATGGCCCAGAAATTACACTCTAAGGCATTTATTCCAGAGAAATGAAAACAGTATTCATACAAAACCTGTGTACAAATGTTGTAAAAGATTTACTTTGAAGCAGAAAAGTGGAAGAAATCAAAATATCTAAAAATAAGTGAACAACCTTTCTGTATGAGGATATACTACTCAGCAATCCAAAGAAATGAGCTATGTATGGGTGTGGCAATTATAAATCTCTTAAAGGCATTATGTTGAGTGAGCAAAACCAGTCTCAAAATATTAACTCTACTTGTATAACATTCCCAAAATTGTATATATAGAGAAAACAAAAAGGCATTTGCAAGAGTTTTGGTTTGGTGGGGATATTTGTTATTTTAAAGGGCTAGCACATGGGAGACTTGGTGCTTATGGAATATTCTGCATCTGATCATGTTAGTGGTTACACAAACATACACAAGACAGGATCAACATAAGCTAAAACTAAGAATGTAACAAACTCAGCTATAACATAAAAAACAATTTCATAGTCATAACATACTGCTGCTGCTGCTGCTAAGTCGCTTCAGTCGTGTCTGACTCTGTGCGACCCCATAGACAGCAGCCCACCAGGCTCCCCTGTCCCTGGGATTCTCCAGGCAAGAACACTGGAGTGGGTTTCCATTTCCTTCTCCAATGCATGAAAGTGAAAAGTGAAAGTGAAGTCGCTCAGTCGTGTCCGACTCTTCTTGACTCCACGGACTGCAGCCTACCAGGCTCCTCCGTCCATGGGATTTTCCAGGCAAGAGTACTGGAGTGGGTTGCCATTAAAATATATAAATAGATCATAAAACTCAATATAAATAAAACCTGATAAAAGACCTGAGTAGACATTTTCCAAAGAAGACATACACATGGCCAGTACTCACATGAGAAGATGCTCAGTATCGTTAATCATTACAGAAATGCAAATTAAGGTGAGACATCACCTGACACCTGTCAAAATGACTATCATCAAAAATTCTACAAATAATAATACAGGTAAAAGTGTGGAGAAAGGCAAACACTCATACACTGTTGGTGGAATTGTAAGTTGGTGCAGCCATTGTGGAAAACAACACGAAGGTGCCTCAAAAAGCTAAAAAGAGAGTGACCATATTTTCCAACAATTGCACTCGATCCAAAGAAAACAGAAACATTAATCCAGAAAGATATATGCACCTCAATATTAATAACAGCTTTAGTTACAATAGCTGAGGAATGGAAGCAATCTAACTATCAACAGATAAAGAGAATGTGGTATACAATGGAATGTTACTCAGGCATTTAAAAAAAGAATGAAATGCTGCCATTTGCAACAATGTGGATGAATCTGCAGGGTATTATACTTAGTGAAATAAGTCAGAAAGAGAAGGACAAATAATCTATGTTATCACTTGTGCTATCAAAAATATAATATAAATGAATATATGTAACAAAACAGAAACAGACTCAGATATAGAGAACAAACTAGTAGTTGCAAGTGGGGAGAGAGAAGGGGGTAGGGTTATGGAAGGGTAGGGTTATGCAACTAAGAGATGCAAATTGCTCTGTATAAATTAGCAACAAGGACATATTGTACAGCACAAGGAAATATAGCCATTATTTTGTAATAACTTTATTATTTTTTGATGTATAGCATAACCACATTTATTAAACAATGTATACCAATATAAAGGACAAAAAGTTCAACAATGCAAAAGTGCAAATATTTTTGCACCAACCTATTATTACAATTACAAACAAATAATAACCTATTCCTCTTTCATATTACTGAGCCTACCCTGTGTTATAACCAGAATAATAATACAGAAAAAGCATTTGACAGCACTAGTTTTCTTCCCATAAAGAAACGACAAATGAGTTTCTGCTGGAACCTTCTCAATAGAGATTTCAATAAGGTATAAACAAAGTTTCTTAACTAGAAGGGGCTATATAACAAAATACGAAGTTTCATATCATACTTCAGAGATTCCAGCATAGAAAGACAGAAGGTTTTTCCTTCAGCAACCCAGGGGATAAACAAGATCACTTCAAAAATCCTTCCTAGCTCTAGAGTTTGTGAAAATAGCAGGCTATTTTGATAGATTTAAAAGGCTTCAGGTTACTAAGTAACCCTGCCTTTGCTCACTAATAGCATTAATAATACATTTCCATGGCACCAGTATAAATTCATTTAAAACACTTAGAGTCTACAAGCAATAAATGCTGGAGAGGGTGTGGAGAAAAGGGAACCCTCTTACACTATTGGTGGGAATGCAAACTAGTATAGCCACTATGGAGAGCAGTGTGGAGATTCCTTAAAAAACTGGAAATAGAACTGCTCTATGACCCAGCAATCCCACTGCTGGGCATACACATCGAGGAAACCAGAATTGAAAGAGACACATGTACCCCAATGTTCACTGCAGCACTGTTTATAATAGCCAGGACATGGAAGCAACCTAGATGTCCATCAACAGATGAGTGGATAAGAAAGCTGTGGTACATATACACAATGGAGTATTACTCAGCCATTAAAAAGAATACATTTGATCAGTTCTAATGAGGTGGATGAAACTGGAGCCTATTATACAGAATGAAGTAAGCCAGAAAGGAAAACACCAATACAGTATACTAACGCATATACATGGAATTTAGAAAGATGGTAACGATAACCCTGTATGCGAGACAGCAAGAGACACAGATGTATAGAACAGACTTTTGGACTCTGAGGGAGAGGGAGAGGGTGGGATGATTTGGGAGAATGGCATTGAAACATATATAATATCATATGTGAAACGAATCGCCAGGCCAGGTTCGATGCAGGATACAGGATGCTTGGGGCTGGTGCACTNACAGATGTATAGAACAGTCTTTTGGACTCTGTGGGAGAGGGAGAGGGTGGGATGATTTGGGAGAATGGCATTGAAACATGTATAATATCATATGTGAAACGAATCGCCAGGCCAGGTTCGATGCAGGATACAGGATGCTTGGGGCTGGTGCACCGGGATGACCCAGAGGGGATGGTACGGGGAGGGAGGTGGGAGGGGGGTTCAGGATGGGGAACACATGTACACCTGTGGCAGATTCATGTTGATGTGTGGCAAAACCAATACAATATTGTAAAGTAATTAGCCTCCAATTAAAATAAATAAATTTATATTAAAAAAATAAAACACTTAGGAGACTCATCTTTGTAAAAGGCAAAGGAGTGAAACAGAAAGTACACATGGGAGTTCTGTTGCACACCTAGCAGATGTGTGAAGTCGGATCCAGTAAACTAATGGCCTTTCTGGGCTTGGGTTTTAAACTGAGTTCAGGAGTGTTGGAACTCACAAATAGATTGATATGTGAATCGCACACGCAGAACTATTCTCATCACTACGATGAACAACTACAGTAACTAAGTATACCTGAAAGATTGAAAGCAGGCAGAAAAGGGGACCACAGAGGATGAGATGGTAGGATGGCCTCACCAACTCAATGGACATGAGTTTGAGCAAGCTCCAGGACTTGCTGACGGCCAGGGAAGCCTGGCGCGCTGCAGTCAGTGGGGCTGTGCTCTGTGCTTGCGCTCTGGGTCCACACCAAGAGGCAGACATGACTGACTTACTATCAGAAGTGTGAAGTCAGTGTCTGTTCTTTGTTTGTGCTTGCACTCTGGGTCCACAATTGAGCAAGCTCCAGGACTTGCTGACGGCCAGGGAAGCCTGGCACGCTGCAGTCAGTGGGGCTGTGCTCTGTGCTTGCGCTCTGGGTCCACACCAAGAGGCAGACATGACTGACTTACTATCAGAAGTGTGAAGTCAGTGTCTGTTCTTTGTTTGTGCTTGCACTCTGGGTCCACACCGAGGCAATGCATGAGCTGTTGGTCACGACCTCTGACTTTCTTATCCAACTGTGAGCCATCAGACATGTGAGGCCAGTGTCTGTTCTTCCTCTCTGTTTGAGCCCTGGGTCCACACCAAGATAATGTATAAGCTGTAGGTCACATGCTTTGATTTTATTACCAAACTAGTTCCCAACACCAACGCCCAGAGATGACCGATGTCCCAATCTCCCTCCTCATCCTCTCCTTCACTCTGCCTCCTCTATCAGAAGTGTGAAGTCAGTGCCTGCTCTTCCTCTGTGCTTGCACTCTGGGTCCGCACCAAGGCAATGTATGAGCTATTGATCACACCCGTTTATTATTTTAGCAAACTGTGACCTGTCAGAAGTGTGAAGTCAGTGTCTGTTCTTCCTCCGTGCTTGCACTCTGGGTCCACATGAAGGCAATGCATGAGCTGTTGATGATGTGCTTTTATTATTTCTGCAAACTGTGACCTTGCATGCAGGGTCAGGCTGCTCAGATGTTAGAGGATGGGGAGGGTCCCTCTGGCCAGAAAGGCTGCCGGTCCTAGCCCCGGGCCCCACGTAGCCCCGCGTTGCCCCAGGGAAAAGACACGAAGGAGGCTGAGGGGACCAACATGGCTGAGGCCATGCTCTGGTGGGAAAGACCCAGTCCCCTCCTGTAGCAACTTTAAAATGAAATAAAACCTATAAAACTCTTGAATTGATGTGTATACCTGATTTTAACATAATACTGTAAATCAACTATACTTCATTTTTTAAAAAGCAGAAAACAGAGCAAAATGCATTTGGGACAAAAATAGCCATGGCCGTTTTAAACAACAAGCAAAGGTGGGAAATTTTGCCCCACTGTGATATCAAAAATTATAACGTCAATCTAACTAAGATAGAGTAGTTTGGTCAGAGAGAGCCAAGTAGCTTAAAAGAACAAAATCCTCATTAAAAGAACCAGAAATTTATGGAAATGATGTATGGCAAAGTGGCAGTGCCCATCAGTGAGAGTTGGATAATTAATCATTGTGGAAGAAAAAAAATTAAGATCCCAACTTATATACTAGCACACACAAACACACACACACACAAATAATGATATCAAAGACATAAATGGAAAGAATAAAACTTGATCAAGATCAAAACCTTTTTTTTAATAACAGCTCTCCAAATGATACCAATAGTCCACTCTGTGGATCACACCAAAGGAAGAAGGACTCTCCCATTTGGGCCAAGGAAGAAAAGAGAAGAATATTTGTGTAAAATTGTACTAGCAAAACAAGCGTTACAACCTATCACAAGAAGAATCAATACATTGTAGCATATTCTTAAAATAGAAACTATAGAGCAGTGGAATTTGAACATCAACATGAACAAAACCCACAAATTTGTTAAGTATTAAAAAAATGCTGTATACAGTGTAATAGAATTTATATGACATTTAAGAGATGCAAGTAATATAAATTGCTTGAGGATTTATACAAATATTACAGAAGAATAAAATCATGTTTGAAATGATGGACACCAAATGCAGGATAGTAGTTTTAAAAAAGGAACAACAGGCTATAACAGAAAAATGTTAGCAGTTTGCAAAGATGGTATGGCAGATAGTTCCATGGAAATTTTTTTACATTTTTTAATATTTTGGTATAGAAAATGCTTATTCAAACTTAGTGATTTTAAATATATACATGTCAAAATGAAATCACATTTGCAAATGCTCTGGATGAAAGTAAATGTGCTCTGAAAAACTAAGGGTTGCTCATGATCAGAGGCTCAGTGGAAACTTGTTTTCTTGATCTATTTGATTCTCTATGAGGTGGAGGAAAAGCCAGTTTCAAGCTCAGTGCCTCAGGGTCAGGGACATACCATGTGATAACTGACACACAACAGTCTATGGAGAGGTTCTTTGAAGTTTGAGTCTCAAATTTTGACCTTTATCCCACCTCCATACCTTGAACCCTCACCTCTAGGGTCCTAAAGAACTTGGAAAAACTTCAAATAATACTAAACAAACCATGAGAATTAGAAACCTCTGAGAATTCCAAGACACATTTGGGATTAAAAAAAGGTGATTCACAACTCTCCCTTGAGGCTGGAGCATCGTGTGACTTTTGTATTTATCCTGTATTCCTCTTGCCAGTCTAGGAAGGCTCCCATCTTCTTCATCTCTAAGACTAAGGCTCCCATCAACTCACCTGTTACAGGTTCCAACATCTGTGGAAGTAGATGACTATGAAAGTGATTATCAGCAGCACATTCAAGCCCTGGAGGAAAGCCTAAGTGACAATGGGCGGAGGAGATATCAAATGGAACTCTGTGAGTTAATACCTCACTCCAGGTGAGCTTACCTGAGCTCCCAATGCGTTCTATGTGCTGTGGGCTGCTGTGGACAGTGTGAGGCTGTGTCTCATCCTGTGTCTTACAGGGAAGCACACGCTCAGACCCCCTGCCCTGAGGCATTCATAACTTCAAGCTTTCTAGGGTGCAACTGTAATCAGTATTCTACTTGGATGTGGGTTGCTCTGCTTCCTTGAATATATAGCAGTTCTCCAGCCAACTGAGATGCACAGCCTGTGGATAGAATCTCTGCCTGTGGCTGGTAACAGCTCCCAAGGAGGGTTAAAATTGGGACACAGTCACTGTAGGGGGTACTGACACAGCCAAGAGTAATAAGACAATTACTGTAGGAAGTTCACTGTGGGAACCTGCAGGCTTCTTAATGATGGGGTCATCTACCCAGGTCCTGCCACAGAGGAGGAGTTAGACACTGGTTAACAGATGCATGCATAAGTAAATGGGTGACCAAATGAACGTGGGAATGGATGATGAATGCATGCTTGGATGGAAGCATGGAATGATGAAGTCATCTTAATCTTTCCTTTCTTTTCTATTGTGGAAATTCAATAGGAAAAGGTGAACCTGAGTTCCATTTCAGTTCAGTTCAGTTGCTCAGTCATGTCTGACTCTTTTCAACCCCATGGACTGCAGCACGCCATGCTTCCCTGCCCATCACCAACTCCCAAAGATTGCTCAAATTCTTGTCCATTGAGTCAGTGATACCATCCAACTATCTCAACCTCTGTCATCCCCTTCTCCTATCTTCAATTTTTCCCAGGATCAAGGTCCTTTTCAAAGAGTTAGTTCTTTGCATCAGGTGGCCCAATTATTGGAGCTCCAGCTTCAGCATCAGTCCTTCCAATGAATATTCAGAACCGATTTCCTTTAGGATTGACTGGTTTGATCTCCTTGCAATCCAAGGGACTCTCAAGAGTCTTCTCCAACACCACAGTTCAAAAGCATCAGTTCTCTGGTGCTCAGCTTTTTTTATAGTCCAACTCTCACATCCATACATGACTACTGGAAAAACCATAGCTTTGACTATACGGACCTTTGTTGGTAAAATAATGTCTCTGCTTTTTAATATGCTGTCTATTGATTATACCTTTTCTTCCAAGGAGCAAGCGTCTTTTAATTTCATGGCTGCAGTCACCATCTGCAGTGATTTTTGGAGCCCAAGAAAATTAAGTCTCCCACTGTTTCCATTGTTTTCTCATCTATTTGCCATGAAGTGATGGGACCAGATACCATGATCTTAGTTTTTTGAATATTGAGTTTTAAGCCAACTTTTTCACTCTTCTCTTTCACTTTCATCAAGAGGCTCTTTAGTTTCTCTTCACTTCCTGCCATGAGGGTGGTGTCATCTGCATATCTGAGTTTATTGATTTTTCTCCTAGCAATCTTGATTCCAGCTTGTGCGTCATCCAGTCTGGCATTTCACATGATGTTAAATAAGCAAGGTGACAATATATAGCCTTGATGTACTCCTTTCTCAATTTGGAGCCAGTCTATTGTTCCATGTCCAGTACTAATTGTTGCTTCTTGACCTGCATACAAATTTCTCAGGAGGCATCTGAGTTTATTGATTTTTCTCCTAGCAATCTTGATTCCAGCTTGTGCGTCATCCAGTCTGGCATTTCACATGATGTTAAATAAGCAAGGTGACAATATATAGCCTTGATGTACTCCTTTCTCAATTTGGAGCCAGTCTATTGTTCCATGTCCAGTACTAATTGTTGCTTCTTGACCTGCATACAAATTTCTCAGGAGGCAGGTCAGGTGGTCTGGTATTTCCATCTCTTTAAGAATTTTTCAGTTTGTTATGATCCACATAGTCAAAGGTTTTAGCATAGTCAATGAAGCAGAAGTAGATGTTTTTCTGGAATTCTCTTGTTTTTTTCTATGATCCAATGAATGTTCCTCTCCTTTTCCAAATCCAACTTGAACATCTGGAAGTTCTCAGTTCACACTCTGTTGAACCCTCGCTTAGATAATTTTGAGCATTACTTTGCTAACATGTGAGATGAGTGCAATTGTGCGGTAGTTTGAACATTCTTTGGCATTGCTTTTCTTTGGGATTGGGATGAAAAGAGACCTTTTACAGTTTGTGGCCACTGCTGGGTTTGCTGGAGTCAAATTTGCTGGCATATTAAGTGAAACACTTTAACACTATCATTTTTTAGGATTTGTAATAGCCTTGCTGGAATTTCATCACCTCCACTAGCTTTGTTCCTAGTGATGCTTCCTAAGGCCCACTTGACTTTGCACTCCAGGATGTCTGACTCCAGGTGAGTGATCACACCATCATGGTTATGTGGGTCATTAAGATCTTTTTTGTATAGTTCTTCTATGTGTTTTTGTCACCTCTTCTTAATACCTTCTGCTTCTGTTAGGTCCATACGATTTCTGTCTATATGTTCCTCTCCTTTTCCAAATCCAACTTGAACATCTGGAAGTTCTCAGTTCACATACTGTTGAACCCTCGCTTAGATAATTTTGAGCATTACTTTGCTAACATGTGAGATGAGTGCAATTGTGTGGTAGTTTGAACATTCTTTGGCATTGCTTTTCTTTGGGATTGGGATGAAAAGAGACCTTTTACAGTTTGTGGCCACTGCTGGGTTTGCTGGAGTCAAATTTGCTGGCATATTAAGTGAAACACTTTAACACTATCATTTTTTAGGATTTGTAATAGCCTTGCTGGAATTTCATCACCTCCACTAGCTTTGTTCCTAGTGATGCTTCCTAAGGCCCACTTGACTTTGCACTCCAGGATGTCTGACTCCAGGTGAGTGATCACACCATCATGGTTATGTGGGTCATTAAGATCTTTTTTGCATAGTTCTTCTATGTGTTTTTGTCACCTCTTCTTAATACCTTCTGCTTCTGTTAGGTCCATACGATTTCTGTCTATTATCGAGCCCATCTTTGCATGAAATGTTCCCTTGGTATCTCTAATTTTCTTGAAGAGATCCCTAGTCTTTCCCATTCTATTGATTTCCTCTATTTCTTTGCATTGTTCTCTTAAGAAAACTTTCTTATCATTCCTTGCTATTATTCTCAAGAACTCTGCATTCAATTGGGTACATATTTCCCTTTCTCCTTTGCCTTTCACTTCTCTTCTTTTCTCAGCTATTTGTAAGGCTTTCTCAGGCAACCATTTTGTCTTTTTGCATTTCTTTTTGTTTGGGAAGTTTTGATCACTGCCTCCGTACAATGTTATGAACCTCTGTCCGTAATTCTCCAGATGTTCTATCTATTAGATCTCTCCTTTGAATCTATTTGTTACTTCCACCAGACAATTGTAAAGGATTTGATTTAAGTCATACCTGAATGGTCTAGTGGTTTTCCCTACTTTCTTCAATTTAAGTCTGAATTTTGCAATAAGGAGTTCATGATCTGAGCCACAGTCAGCTCCTGGTCTTATTTTTATTGACTGTATAGAGCTTTTCCATCTTTGGCTGCAAAGAATATAATCAATCTGATTTGGTATTGACCATCTGGTAATGTCTATGTGGAGAGTCATATCTTGAGTTGTTGGAAGTGGGTGTTTGCTATGACCAGTGTGTTCTCTTGGTGAAACTCTGTTAGCCTTTGGCCTGCTTCATTTGTACTCTAAGGACAAACTTGCCTGCTACTCCAGGTGTCTCAACTACCTTTTGCATTCCAGTCTCCTATGATGAAAGGACATCGTTTCTGGTCTGCTGCAGCCAGGTCCACTCCAGCCAGAACCCCGTCTTTGCAGTAGGCCACTGCTAACTGGTGCCTCTGCAGGAGACACTCAAACACCCAGAGACAGGTCTGGCTCAGTCTCTTCTGGGGTCCTTGGATCCTGGTGCACAAAAGGTTTTGTTTGAGCCCTCCAAGTATCTCTGGAAGGTATCAGGTTTGATTAAAACTTGATTTCACTCCTCCCTGTCTTGCTGGGGCTTCTCATTTGCCCTTGGACATGGGGTACCTTTTTTTTTTGGTGGGATCCAGCATTCTCCTGTTGATGGTGTTCAATGGTGAGTTACAATTTTTCAAATTCCATTTAGAACTTATAAATCAGTTGACTCACTCTAGGACTTGATGAAGACTCCTAGCTTCTAATCTTCATGACTGCAGGATACTAACGCTAGACATATGAAGGAACTTAGGTTTGGAGAAGTATTTACCTAAGGTCACAAGTGGCAAAGCAGGGGTTATCTGAAGACCATATGTATTATCATTTGCTATTCTGACAGGCAAAATTTAAGACTACAAGAATATTTGATTGCAGGCTTCTGGAATTATGACCTAGCAACTTGTAGAATTTTTTCAACCATATTTTGCAGCTATTCCCTGGTGGCTTAGAGGTTAAAGAGTCTGCCTCCAATGTGGGAAACCCGGGTTCGAACCCTGGGTTGGGAAGATCCCCTGGAGAAGGAAATGGCAACCCACTCCAGTACTCTTGCCTGGAGAATCCCATGGATAGAGGAGCTTGATAGGCTACAGTCCACGGGGTCACAAAGAGTCGGACACGACTGAGTGACTTCACTTTCACTTTCACTTTTCAAAATTTTAGGGGAAATTTTAAAATACAAAAATAAGAGTTTCAGTACAATTCATAGGAACACACAGCATGGTGCAGTTCACACAGTAAACTAGGGGTGGAAGAACCAGATTCCGGTCCCTGTACTGACACAATAGCCAAATACAAGACCTTGTGCAGATCACCTCCCCTCTGTTCCAAGGCTCTTACTACGAAATCGTCCAAGGTCAGATCAGCTCTCTTGGTTCTAGTTAAGACAGACTTCAGCACTTGCTCTAAGGTAGAAGAAGTAACTCCTTTTATGTATTGCATTTTGAAAGAACTAACAGTATTTTTTCTCCAAATATAGTTTCTTTATTCTCAAGTCACCTTGATCTATATGGTCACATCAGTGATGCTGCTCATGGGTAGGACCACAAAGCAAGACACCATCCCCAGAAGGTAACTATCTGTGCTCAGTCTTTCCTCTTCGGCACACAGGCAGGGATTCCTACCAAGTGAGGAGCAGCACCTGAGAAGGGATTGTGAAGCCCTAGTAACTAGGTGGTATCCATAGAGAACAGGCCAGGTTAAGGTACCACCAAACAAGTGCCATGGGTTCCAGGAAGTGAAAAGAATCAATAAAAGGATGGAAGGTCTGAGATAGACCATTCCAGCCACCAGTGAGTTGTCTGGGCTGTAAGATATCCAGGAGAGTGTTGCGGGACAGAGATCAAGACACAGTTGATGATAATAACTGCTCCCATGCACCAAGAGCAATATTTGAGTTACTGTGCATGTGTTTTCTTAATTATTCTTCACAACCAAATGATAAAAACACAAAGAGCTACTTGGTGTCAGAAAAGACACCAAACAGTCTATAGAAGGGCCTCACACACTATGAAGCTCCAGTTTCAATGAAACTCTCAAAGCAGAATTGCTTCAAATTTGAACTTGAAAAGCATTTCAATTATTAAAAAGTTTTATTTAATTTACATTTTAATTAAGCATAGACTATTATGACAACTATGCATCAACTCTTAGAAAGAACAATTGGGAGTGTAAGGACATTGGCATAATATATTTCCTAAAAATTTGTGCCAAATACCTTCAAACCTTTCACTTCAAATTTCAATTCACAGTGCAAAAGATAATTTAAAAATTTATTTGACTTCCCTGATGCTCTGCCTTGGGATTTCTCCGCATCCATGAAATGCCACCCAGCCCTTGTGGACACATCCCAGCTTCGCCCCTCCATGGACGATCTTAAGGAACAGTCTACAGAATTTCTCAGAGGGCCCTCAGCAGCATTTTAGTCTCTGTCGTCCACAGGGGCACCCAATTCAGTAACTCACCCTTTTGGGCCATCCCTCATTCCCTGTCTCACTTTCCCTGTGTTTTTTTCCCAGGTCCTCTGGATCACCTTCCATCCACCTACAAGGTTAACACAAGACCTTGTTTTAGGCTCTACTTTCAGAAGAACCCCAATAAAGTCAACCACAGTATTATTTCTGTGATAGAAAATCCAACCTGAGATGCAGACAGTGTTGAGCAGGGGCTAACTTTATAAGTAATCAGTTCATTTGTAAATATCTGTATTTTCTACAATAGTTGCCTCTCCACACAATTCTCTAACACCATGGCATTTATTTAATAAATATTCACATAAAGCTCCTGCTGCTGCTGCTAAGTCACTTCAGTCATGTCTGACTCTGCTACCCCATAGACAGCAGCCCACCAAGCTCCCCCATCCCTGGGATTCTCCAAGGAAGAACACTGGAGTGGGTTGCCATTTCCTTCTCCAATGCATGAAAATGAAAAGTGAAAGTGAAGTCGCTCAGTCGTGTCTGACTCTTCGCGACCCCATGGACTGCAGCCCACCAGGCTTCTCCATCCGTGGGATTCTCCAGGCAAGAGTACTGGAGTGGGTTGCCATNCTGGGATTCTCCAAGGAAGAACACTGGAGTGGGTTGCCATTTCCTTCTCCAATGCATGAAAATGAAAAGTGAAAGTGAAGTCGCTCAGTCGTGTCTGACTCTTCGCGACCCCATGGACTGCAGCCCACCAGGCTTCTCCATCCGTGGGATTCTCCAGGCAAGAGTACTGGAGTGGGTTGCCATTGCCTTCTCCTAAATTATAATTCTTCAACTTAACAATCAAATATACCAAGGCTGAGAGAATTTAAGTAATAAGCAGACGGTCTCCTAGCTGGTCCCATATCTGAAGCCTGAATTCATGTCAGTGGTCTCTCATTCACTCACTTTGCAATCTCAGGCAGCCTTCACTCCTTCAAATAAAATTCCTTCTGTAATTGACTAAGACAAATAGGCTAAGGCAGTTACACACACTGAATAAGTCAATCCATTCCAATGTGCTTTGCTGACACTGTGCTGTTCTCTTTTGCGATAAGGATACCGTTATTTTTAACCAGGCATAATGATGTGATAATAACACACACAGCAAAGGGGAAAGTATTTTATAAACTTTAAAGTCTGATATGTGAAAGTGTGACAGGGTTAGCTGCTCAGTCTTGTCTCTTTGTGACTTCGTGCACTGCAGCCTTCCAGAATCCTCCGTGCATGGAATTGTTCAGGCAAGAATACAGGCGTGGGTTGCCATTCCCTTCTCCAGGGGATCTTCTCAACCCAGGGATCAAATCCAGGTCTCCCACATTGCAGGTAGATTCTTTACTGTGTGAGCCATCGGTGAAGCCTAAAAGTCTGATATATATAGGTAATTAATTTTACTGCTGTGCAACCTTGGACCACTCAATTGTTTTCTCAGGACTTTCCAGTCGTAAACAAAGGGATAATCAATAAGATTCTCTTTAGTTTTGATATTTATAACCACAATGAATTTACATAACTGCTAATCACTGACACAGGCCAAATTCAACAGAAAGCCAGAATAAAAATAAGGTCTTTAACCAGGTATGATTAATTATCTAAAGACATCTTAGTCCTCAAAATTTAAAGTTCACAAGGACCTTTATCCCTCTTCATACACATTAATTTTAAAATATTAATGATAATACTAAATTAGTGCAATGTTTTGTCTCCATTTTATAATAGGAAACTGAATTCTAAGAGATAAGGTAAATAGTTAACAAGAATGAACAATTGCAATTGCAATGAGTAATAACAAACAGCAATCTGTGTGGTTAATATGAGTACTTTATGTGTTGAGTACTGTATCCTTACCACAACCAAGTGAGGGATGTCCCATTTTTCAGATGAGGTCCAGAGACATTACAGCCTAACTCTGCACTAACCGTTCTAAAAAGATCTAGGCTAATAGTTTCTTGGGAAAGCAATCTGGACCTGTGCTTGACATGGCAAAGGACAAGGGAGTGCATACCATCAGCCTCCAGAACAAGCACACTGCTGGTTACACTGTAGGTGTCGCTAGTAGAGTGGGTGCTGATCTTTAACACACTTGGTCTTTTTTAATCCTGGTCACAGTAATGTGGTCTGTGAGGTATCTATGGGATATGATGGTCAGTTGGATGTTTGCACCTAGCTCAGATCGCTGAAGGGGGCCTTGCAAAACTTAAAAGTAACTGCTCCTGTCTATAGGGGAGACACTGCCTATGAGATGATGCAGAGGAGCCCAAATCCAATGTGAACAAATCGTAAGCATCTCCATCAACAAAGCACACCACCTCCTCTTCCACAGAGTTTGAAGATTACCTTCCGAAGTGAGCTTGATTATGAAGCTGATTTCAGAAGGAAGACAAGGAAGTTACAGGGTCCATGGGAGTTTGTAAGGAGGACTGACTCCCACCCACACCTCACGACCCTGCTTACTGACTGTGAAACCTAAGCCATCTAACTCTCATTGAACCCTAGGAGGGAGCTGCTCCTATTCTCATTTCACAGATGAAGATCCTGAGTCCAGAGCCTAAGCACCTTGTTCAAGCTCCACAGCTGGCCAGTAGAGTCAGGGTTCTTAGCCAGGAATTAAGGACCTAGGATCTGTGCTCACTGACCAGGATCAGCTCTGTCTTCAGTCCCTGGACAGGGAAGGGCGTATCACTGCTCCCAGGGCAGGTCAGATGAAGGCAGGCAGTACAGAGAAGGGGTAGGAGCACAGGCTTTCAGCCAAAGTTTGCACTTTCAGACCCTCCACTGCATGAGCCTGGATAACTCAGCTCTCTAAGCCTTAGTCTCCTTGTCTGTAAAATAGGAATGATCCTTAATTCTCAGAGTTATTTAGGAAATTCAGTAAAGTAACCCACCTAAAATACAGTACTCACTCTACAAGTTATAGCTATTATCATCATATATCCACTAAAACCATCTGAGAAACCTTTTAAGTCATATTTCTAAAGTTGACAGAGGAGAGGGCTGACTCACCCAAAGGCCTCACAGCAAACAGAACTCACATTCAAGCTCAGGAATTTTGACTGTTACATCACAGCTGTCTCTATTTCTCCATAGTTGTCACCACTATAATCAATGACCTTCAGTATTTTCCCACTTTCACTTCAATTTTGGACTGGGCAGCATGGAAACTATATAGAGTCATCTAAGAGCACCCACTGTGGGCCCCACTGTCTGGATGGCAAGCAGGGGTCCCTAGCTGATCCCCCTGAGATGGACATAACATTGTTATTGCACAGTTGAGGAAACAGCTCAGGAGTACAATTCTTTTTCTGGCATCACAGATGGCTCAGGGCAGCCATGAGAGGTGACACGGACCCATTCCACTCCAAAGACTGGCCATCTCCAAATGTAAGAGGCAGTGCCTGGTTGTCAGTTGTGAGGGTCTCAACAGAGAGGAGAGGCATAAATGCATCAAATTCCCGGTCGGAAACTTTGAGGAGACCTGAAGTCTCGATGCCAATGGTGAGAACTGAATGTGTACAGACACGACAATTCAGGATTTTAAATATCGAGAACTGAAATGGAGATTTGAAATAAGACTTCTATGACTTTAAGATTTGTATTCTATGGAGACAACCCTGCCTCTAACCCCAGCTTTGTCATTTGAGACCCTTAAGACCTGGACTCTCTGATCCCTCTGCTGCCTGTCCCATCTCATACATCAGACAACATACATGGGGACACCTGGTACACAGTAAGTGCTTTACAGGAGTCAGCGAACATGACCAGAGGCATGGAGGTGGGAGTGTGTAAGGGGTGGGAGCTGAAGAAGGGGCTTAGGGTTAACCTGAGGAGGTGATACTGCAAAGGCACATTAAGTCCAAACAGAAGGGGGCCTGATGCCAGAAAAGGAAGTTTCCCTTCCCCACTGCCGACCACAGCGTCCTCAAACAGCTGCACAGGGAGGTGGCAGAATCAAAGTGATGCTCTCAGGGGGCTAATCTTGCAGCATCTGGACAGATACATTTGTGCAGGCAAAGAAGAAAAACAAGACCAAGAGGAAATACTCAGAGTAAAGAAGAAAGAAATATTATAATTTGATTCTGATCATAAAGGACCAGTTTGGAGTTTTTCACACCGATCTGGAATCCTACTGGGTGAATATTTTTCTTATTTTCTGCTGGATAAGAAAAAAGGCACACAGAAGTTGAAAGGTAGTGGGGTCATTCATTCTATCTGAGAATTCTTGGAGCAGGCAGAAAAGGCCAGTTCTTCCAGAGAGAGAAGGAATGCAGGGTCAGTGCCCTTGTGCTAAATAGGTGTGGTTTTCCAGCCCAGCATCCCTTCTACATTTTTTGCAGGTGGTTACTTGGGCTGTAATACAGGTTGTAGTCACAGAAGTTCCCATTGCTTATACAGAGCTTTTCCCGACTCTGGTTCATTCTTGCTTGGCCCAGAACTGGCTAATGGTAAACTTGACCTGAAATTTTTTCCACCTCTTCCCTCTCCACATTCCTGCCCTTCCACCCAGTTGTTCATTTGCCAAGCTGACTCATTTATCAATGTTGGAGCACAAAAAACCCCCTCCCTTTGGGCTGAACTGCTTGCTGGCAGCTCCCTCTTGTGGAAAAAGACCTTTGAAGCTACACAGGGTGAGATAAGGAGGGGGAGAAAAGATTAGGATGGAGAGGAAAGAGGGAGAAAGAGACTCTTGTGAAGACTCTTCACAAGAGTCTGTGAAGAGTCAGGGTGGGGAGGTGGGATGGAGGAGAAAGAATGATCAAAACTAATAGTAGGGAGAATGAGAATCTTGAACCCACATCCACCTGTTTCCCAGCTAAGCCAGTCAGGAAAGAATTCTGGCCTGTCTTTAAAGTTGGCTTTGAGTAACTTCCCGCTGAGCCAGTGTTGATTGAAGCCTTCCTGGAAGGGACTTTGGTGCACAGCTGGGCATAATGTCTACTGTTTCCTGCAGTCTAGTATTAATACAGAGAACATTCAACCTGTAGAGTACATGGAGTTGGGGACAGGAGTTTGACTCCTTCTTCTTTAAGAGGATGTAGAGGGTGGAGCGGAGAAGGCGATAGCACCCCACTCCCCCACTCTTGCCTGGAAAATCCCATGGCCGGCAGAGCCTGGTAGGCTTCAGTCCATGGAGTCGCTAAGAGTCGGACACGACTGAGTGACTTCACTTTCACTTTTCACTTTCATGCATTGCAGAAGGAAATGGCAACCCACTCCTGTGTTCTTGCCTGGAGAATCCCAGGGACGGGGGGAGCCTGGTGGGCTGCCATCTCTGGGGTCGCACAGAGTCGGACAAGAATGAAGCGACTTAGTAGCAGCAGCAGCAGCAGCAGGAGGGGGTGGAGAAATGGAATTTGGGGGTGGGTACTTGAGAGTTTTATCACCAGTCCAAGGTATCCTCCCTTTCTTCACCTTTATCCCCTTTTACCCTGAGTCCTTAGGACTGTCTGCACCCAAGGCAAACAACAAGTGTTTTCACATATGACCTTCCTGCCAGGCTGCCCAGAGGGGCTGGCAAGAGGCTTCATCCACCTCTTTCCAGCCTGGATTCCTGAGCCTCCTGAGAAAGTCTCCTTTCCAGTATTTTATTTCAGTCCAGTCCTCCCTTCCGTCATTTCAATATTTGCTTCTTATACTTAGAACTCTGACATTTGATGTACAAATATCAGTTATATTTTCCTGGCTGAATTGATACATAGTGACCTTTTGATCACTATGTAATCCTTTTTGTTTCTAGTATCAGGTTTCTACTTAAATTCTATTTTATCTACTCTCAGTATAGTGACCCCTGCTATCATTTGGTTACCATTTTAATGAACATGATTTCCCTTTCTTTCAGTCTCAGCTTAAGTATGTTCATAGATCTAAAATGCGCCTCTTATAGATAGAATGTGCTTGGGTCCTAGTTGCTTTTTATTATTTAGTCGATCTATGTCTATTTATTGAGGAGTTGAATCCATTTACATTTAAAATAATTACTATTGGAGAAGTGCTTCCTCTTGCCATTTTGTTAATTGTTTCCTGTATATCATATCTTTCCCTCCTTTCCTCTCCTAATGCCTTCTTTTGATTTTGCATTGTTTTTCTCTCTACCCTAATCTGCCCTAAACTTCTCATTTTCTTCCTTCTGCTGGCTTTGTGTTCAAGAAGAACACAGTCATCTAAATGTGTTTCGCAAGATTAATTCAGAGGATGGCAAGGGGAGGAAGCAAGCATTCCCAGAGAATGAAAGGACAAACCTTGGAGTAGAATTCTGAGGGCAGACCAAGGCAAGGGCAGGGGACAGGAGAGTGAATCAGCCCCTCCTGGAGAGTGTTTCTCCACATGACCGTAAGTGGGCGACACTCGAGACCTCTCCTTCCAGTCTCATGATTCCCCAGAGCTACTCCTGGCCTTAGTAGGAGGACACACTCATTCACTGACTTCCTATGTGGGGAGTGAATGAAGTCCCCGACTAAACGGGGGTGATGCCTCAGGTACCTGCCACAGGCCCCAGTCATATTCCAGTTGGAAATTGTTGCGTGGAATTGTGAAGATGGGAAGAGATTCTGCTTGCTTAAGGATTCCCTTGTTTTGGCTCAGTTGATATTGGGAAGCTGGGGGCAAATTTCACCCATGCTGAGATCTCATCCTGAGTCCAGAAGCTAAAATGCAGCTACAAGTATCTGTTTCTGATATTCAAGGTCAGGAAATAGGTCATAAGAGACACAACATACATTTTGGAGCCCAGATTTGTTCCAAAAGTTCAGAATGACTAATCAGCCTTCCAGGTCTCAGTTTTCCAACTTTTTGGAAGTTGCTTTGCTCCTATCTCAAATATTTTTACTTTGGAATGTCCAACGCCTTACATTTGGGATATACCATATTTGGCTACCACAGAAGGGCTTGATTCAATTTTGGACAAAGGACCCTAGTATGAATAACCAGAAGGGCCATCAGCAGGATGCCAATCTACAGGGCTGTTTGTGAATGAAGGGGAACAATACTCAGTATGTGACAATGATTTACAGCATATTGCAGATTTTTTAAAATTTTACTTTTACTAAGCAAGGGTATGGAGTTTATCAGATTATTAGCACCATTCGTGGACACATAAGTGCCTGAACCAGATATATGGCATGTTAGGATGTCCTTTCATTAACTTCACACAACAGAAAGTGAAAGTGAAAGTAGCTCAGTTGTGCCTGACTCTTTGCCACCCTATGGACTATATAGTCTGTGGAATTCTCCAGGCAAGAATACTGGAGTGGGTAGCCTATCCCTTCTCCAGTGGATCTTCCCAACCCAGGAATTGAACCTGGGTCTCCTGCATTGCAGGCAGATTCTTTACCATCTGACCCACTAGGGAAGGCCCGCTTCACACAGCTAGGGTGCCACAGTTCCTGTGACACATCACTGATGTAGATGGAATCAACCTGTTTTGTTCCTTATTGTGTTTTCTACTTGGAATACTTGTGGGAAATGTCTTCTATTGAAACCATAGATTAGTTATCATTCTTGCCCAGTTGCAATTGAGCCGCTAGAAAGGACTTTCTGGGGACAAAGAAGACACATTGTAGTCCTGGTTAGAGCATCTCCAGCCTTGACTGCCACAACTCTCAGGTTAGTTAACCCAGAACTTTTTACCTGAAGTTCCTGTAGGGAGTGCCACTTCACTGCTCATGTTCCTTGTCTTGGCCCAAGATATTCTGACGTTCTCTTAAGATCAGGGTGAGATCTCATTACATGTCCTTTTAGCCACATGTACTGGCACCAACTTATAAATGTGGTTGCCACATGAGTCAATAGGAGCGGGGCAATGCACAGGAAGGAGGCTGGCATCTTCCTTCTGCATCAGGATATGAGGATGGCCCAGAGCATAGCAGACACAATTTAACACACTTACAATGAGGACAAATACATTTTAATTAAACAAGAAATGTCATATAGAATTTATGTTAGATGTTTATGTTCTGGGATCAGAGACAAGGCCCCAGTCTAAGAATGTGTTGATAACCAGCATACAATGTTGTAAGAGTTACCTGGAGAAAGAGCCATCTCCCATTTTCTGAAAGTTCACTTTCATGAAAATAAATGTTAAGACTTGCTTTCTCAATGAAATTGATATCTTTCCAAGTGGATGAGAATTATAGTGTGAAAAAATCTTGACTATCACAGTGTTTCATAGTAGTCAGTGCTCTACCTTACCGAACAGAATCTTATTCTTCAGTATTTAACACTCTTGCTATGTGTTCTTAGGTATCACACAACCATCATTGTCATTGAGCTCATGGAAGATACACACAGAATGTATTTGAGATGAGTTCTACAAAACTATGGAGGACTTTTTCTAGACAGATTTCTCAAATTTATTGCAATTGTTTTCTGTTGCTGAATAACACATTACCACAAGTATAGTGGGTTAAAAGACCCAAGTCCATTATTTCATAGTTTATGTGAATCAGGAGTTCAGGCACAACTTATCTTAGTGGTCATCCACAGAAAGAAGATGGTGTTGTTGCCAAAACTTGGCCTCTGTTCACTGGCACCAAATAGAAACACAGAGACAGAGTTTTGGGTGAATTAGAAGAGAGTAGATTTTATCGCTTTGCCAGGCATAAGGATCTGCTGGGGTCCAGCCTTGGTGGATCCAGGGAAATTTGAAGCGTGGATGGCGTTGGCGAGGAGAAACTTCTTTATTTATTAATATAGAAATATAAGATTAGATTAGGAAGAAATGGCATAGTAGGAAATTTAGGTGGAGAAAAGGAGGCTGAATAACTTGGTTTATGTGGAAAGCCAATAAAGTTCCAGACAAGGAACTTGCACGATCTACGTTAGGCCACCGGTGTCCGTTTGAATATCGGAGAGTGCCCTGCCTTGGGCTCTCCCTTTTACGGATCTTAGAAGCCGAGGCAAGTAAGTAGACATGGCAAGCATCCATGCCCCAGATGGGAATTCAGCTGGAAAAAGAAAAGAATGACATAGGGAAGCCCAGCATCGGTGCAAGACTCCAAAGACTCCACTTTCAAAATCAGCTTATATACCCCAAGTTGTACATAAAGAAATAATGGAATATGCAGAGTTATGCAGGGGCAGCAGTCCTGACCCTCACTGAGACAAACAAGGCTTTCTTTTTGCATACCCTCCTGTATACAAAAGGTCTCAGGTGGTTTACATTATATTCTGGCCAAGAGGCCTGTTAAAATTTTTATGGCTCTCTTACTGGATAATTGTCTATCAAACCAGAAAACTCCTTTTCCCTAGAGGTGTTTTTTCTTTACTCTGCATCACCTTCAGAGTACTAAATAAAGTTACATTCCTGTAGAACAAAGGTGCAGTGGGTTATAACAAAGAAAGTACTTAACTCAAAGATCTAATGTTGCTAATACCAGATCTACTATCTGTTTTTCTATATACCAACTATATCTACAAATAAAAGATATGAAAATTTGGCAGCAAGTATTGGCTCAACAAACGAAACCTGTAATCAGTCCTATTCTAATGATTTTGACTCCTCGGATGTTTTAAGCTCCCTGTGCCTCCCGTGGTTGGGAGGCCTCAAACAATCACATGCACAGCTGTATGAGTCCTGCAGGCAGGCTAGAAAGCCATCAGAGGGGTTTTTGGATTGAAGCACTCATATTATGCCCAGGAGATTTATTATCTAAAAGCTCTAAATTAATTTTTTTCCAGAAAAATGTGGTGGGGGGACAGCCCCCTGTTAATGTCAGAAGAGTAGGTGGAAAGCATAGCACAGTAAAGCAGGCAGACTCTGGTTTTGCAGGGTGGATGCTCAGGAAATTCCAGGGGGAACCCCTGAAGCCTGATCATGTCCTTGTGTTTTGCCAGGCTTCCTTCCTCATGACCTTGTCATGGGTGGGATTCCTCACGCTGGCTCCTGGCAGATCCACAATGGGCTAATGCTCTGAAGACCATGTGACCCACCCTGGAGAGGTTAGGGAGGAGTTTTATAGTGTTCATGGAGCAGAGCGTGATCAGCTCATGGACATTTCTTAGATTGGTTGGCACCACAGTGATGCTTCAAGCAGCATCAACCTTCTGATTTCAATCAGTCGAGAGTCTATGTTCTTGTAGCCAACAGTTTTCATCTGGATGGGGGTCTGCTTCCTGTAAAAACAACTTGGAATGTGTATTAGGCCTTTACCTATGTCTTTCAGGGAACTGGGAGTTCAGTGACTCTGTTATGTGACAGAATCTTAGTCTACATTTTTATCAGCCCCCCAGCTCAACAACTGTACTTTGTTTCTACATCTTTACATTTCCCAGTCATTAACTCTCGTGTCAACATTTTATTTCCAGAGACGAGGACACAGGGGCTTGTACATGGTTTCAGTGTGAAGACACAGGGGAATGCCATCTACAACCCAAGGAATATTTGAGGTACCAACTGGGAAGAGACCTGGAAAAGACTCTCCCTGAAGTTCATAGCAGCTTTATTTATACTTGCAAAAACTTGAAAACAACCCTGATGACCTTCAGTAGGTGAATTGATAAAGAAATTGATAAACCCAGATAAATATTATTCAGAGTGGGCTCGATAAAGGATAGAAATGGTATGGACCTAACAGAAGCAGAAGATATTAAGAAGACGTGGCAAGACTACACAGAAGAACTGTACAGAAAAGATCTTCCCGACCCAGATAATCATGAGGATGTGATCACTCATCTAGAGCCAGACATCTTGGAATGTAAAGTCAAGTGGGCCTTAGAAAGCATCACTACGAACAAAGCTAGTGGAGGTGATGGAATTCCCGTTGAGCTGTTTCAAATCCTGGAAGATGATGCTGTGAAAGTGCTGCACTCAATATGCCAGCAAATTTGGAAAACTCAGCAGTGGCCACAGGACTGGAAAAGGTCAGTTTTCATTCCAATTCCAAAGAAAGGCAATGCCAAAGAATGCTCAAACTACCGCACAATTGCACTCATCTCACACGCTAGTAAAGTAATGCTCAAAATTCTCCAAGCCAGGCTTCAGCAATATGTGAACCGTGAACTCCCTGATGTTCAAGCTGGTTTTAGAACAGGCAGAGGAACCAGAGATCAAATTGCCAACATCCGCTGGATCATGGAAAAAGCAAGAGAGTTCCAGAAAAACATCTATTTCTGCTTTATTGACTATGCCAAAGCCTTTGACTGTGTGGATCACAATAAACTGTGGAAAATTCTGAAAGAGATGGGAATACCAGACCACCTAACCTGCCTCTTGAGAAATCTGTATGCAGGTCAGGAAGCAACAGTTAGAACTGGACATGGAACAACAGACTGGTTCCAAATAGGAAAAGGAGTACGTCAAGGCTGTATATTGTCTCCCTGCTTATTTAACTTATATGCAGAGTACATCATGAGAAACGCTGGACTGGAAGAAACACAAGCTGGAATCAAGATTGCCGGGAGAAATATCAATAACCTCAGATATGCTGATGACACCACCCTTATGGCAGAAAGTGAGGAGGAGCTAAAAAGCCTCTTGATGAAAGTGAAGGAGGAGAGTGAAAAAGTTGGCTTAAAGCTCAACATTCAGAAAACGAAGATCATGGCATCCGGTCCCATCACTTCATGGGAAATAGATGGGGAAACAGTGGAAACAGTGTCAGACTTTATTTTTTGGGGCTCCAAAATCACTGCAGATGGTGACTGCAGCCATGAAATTAAAAGACGCTTACTCCTTGGAAGAAAAGTTATGACCAACCTGGATAGTATATTCAAAAGCAGAGACATTACTTTGCCGACTAAGGTCCGTCTAGTCAAGGCTATGGTTTTTCCTGTGGTCATGTATGGATGTGAGAGTTGGACTGTGAAGAAAGCTGAGCACTGAAGAATTGATGCTTTTGAACTGTGGTGTTGGAGAAGACTCTTGAGAGTCCCTTGGACTGCAAGGAGATCCAACCAGTCCATTCTGAAGGAGATCAAACCTGGGATTTCTTTGGAAGAAATGATGCTGAAGCTGAAACTCCAGTACTCTTGCCACCTCATGCAAAGAGTTGACTCATTGGAAAAGACTCTGATGCTGGGAGGGATTGGGGGCAGGAGGAGAAGGGGACGACCGAGGATGAGATGGCTGGATGGCATCACGGACTCGATGGACTTGAGTCTAGGTGAACTCTGGGAGATGGTGATGAACAGGGAGGCCTGGCATGCTGTGATTCATGGGATTGCAAAGAGTCGGACACGACTGAGCGACTGAACTGAACTGAAAATAAAATGAGCTCTCAAGCCTTGACATAATGTGGAGGAATCTTAAATGTTATTAATAATTGAAAGCAAAAATCTACATGCTTCATGATTCCAACAATGTGACATTCTGGGAAAGGCCTCTACTCTCATGACCTAATTCCTTCCCAAAGACACACCTCTGAACACCATCACCTCAGGGATCGTATCTGAATATGTGAACTTTGAAGGGGCACAAACATTCAGCCTATACCTGACTTCCTTAAGTTTTCCATAAGTCCTTGTCTGCCGGGAGCCAGTGTGAGGAATCCCACCCGTGACAAGGTCATGCGTAAGGAAGCCTGACATACGCAAGGACATGATCAAGCTTCAGGGCTTTCCCCCTGGTATTTCCTGAGCATCCACCCTCCAAAAAATAAGAATCTGCCGGCCTTTTATACTCTGCTTTTCCACGCTTCTGATATTCTCCGGAAAAAGTCAAATCAGGGCTTTAGTCCTCCGCATTTGAAAGGGATGTTTCAGTCAAACCCCCTCTGACAGCTCTCTAGCTTGCCTAACAGGTTCCCCAGACCTCTTACAGCTAGTGAATTGCTTACAGCCCCCCAACTGCAAGAGGCACAAAGCTTAAAAGCATCTTAAAGATACAGAGCTATTTTTAAAGAGTTAAAAATGGCAACCCACTCCGGTATTCTTGCCTGGAGAATCCCATGGATGGAGGAGCCTGGTGGGCTGCAGTCCATGGGGTCACAAAGAGTCGAACATGACTGAGCGACTTCACTTTCAAAAATCATATTGGTGACGGGTTTTCACTGTTGACTCAATGACTGCTGCAAGGCCTCCATAATTCTTTATCTTTTAGCCACCTGGAAGGATGTTAATCAATGTATACAGGACATGGAAAAGATATTTAGTAGTTTTGATGTTAGCAACACTAGACTTCTGAGTTAATTACTTTTCTTTTGTAGTACATCACTGTACTCCTTTTACTTGTTATAAGTTGCTAGATCTTTGCTATGTAAGAATGTAACTTTATTTAGTGCTTTCTGAGAGTGGCACCAGACTTTGGGAAGATCAACACAAATAAGTCTTCTGGTTGACAAACCCTTATCAGGAAAAAGGCTGTAAAATGTTAATTGGCCCTTTTGGCCTGAAGATGATGTAGATCACCTAAGACTTGTGTATACAATTAGGTATGTAGAGAGAAAAGCCTGGTTTTGATAAGAATCTGGGCTGCTAATGCTGCATAATTTTGTATTACCCATTGATCTCTATGTACAATCAAAAGTATAAAAGGCCTTCTGAACAAATAGAGACTGGAGCCAGTCGCTAAACTGGTTCCCCTCGTGTGTGTGTGTGTGTGTGTGTGTGTGTGTCTCTCTCTCTTACTCCTCTTTACTCTAATTTCAGGCTGAATTCCCATCTGGAGCGGGCGGCTGACCGTCTACTTACTTGTCCTGGCTTCTAAGATCTGTGAGAGAGAGCCCGAGGTGGGGCACTCTCCGATATTCAAACGGATGCCGGCGGCCTAATGTAGATGGTACAAATCTTTTGTCCTGAGATTTTATTGGCCTTCCCCGTAAGCCAAGTTATTCGGCCTCTTTTCTCCACTTAATTTTCCCACTATACTATTTCTTCCTAATCTAATCTTATATTAATAAATAAATAAGTTTTTCCTCGCCAACGCCGTCTCACCTTCGAATCACCCTGGTTCCACCGGGGCTGGACCCCGGCACTTGTCCTTTCCAACATCCCATGCTGGATACTGTACACATTTACTTGTCATGTCTCCTTAGGTCATTCTCAGTTGTGACACCTCTGACTTTCCCTGTTTTTGAATGAATATTGTTCAGATATATTATCGGAAATCTCTCTAGTATTAATACAATTTGTCCGATGCATTGCTCATAATTAAACTAGGGATAAGGGCTTTAGGGAAGAAGATCCCAGAGGAAAAGTGCCATTTTTTTAAATCAAATCTATATGCTTTATGCCTATTGATATTGATTTTTGATTGGTGATGAACTCTTGATGACCTTGCTAACTTATTTTTGTTAGATTCCCCACCGTGAAGTTACCTTTTTTCCTCTTTTCTTTCTGTCCTCTTTGAAAGGGAGTTACCAAATATAGCCCATACTTTTGGAGTGGCGAACTTGATTTTCCCTTCTTTAGACTGAAGTATCTATTTGTACATAAATTTCTTGGGACTTTCCTGTACAGAAAACTTTTGGAGAGGGAGGTGGGGGGGTTCAGGATAAGGGGGACACATGTATACCTGTGGCTGATTCATGTTGATGGATGGCAAAAAACATCACAACATTGTAATTAAATTTACAATTTAATTTTACAATTAAAATTAATTAATAATTTTTTCTTCCATTTATTAATATACTAAATTATTTATTTATGCCAACATGGGCTCATATCTATTTCTTTTATAATTTGGGCTATAATCTGTCTTAGTCTATTTGGGCTGTTATTACAAAATGTCACAAGGCTTCCCAGATGATTCAGTGATAAAGAATCCACCTACCAATGCAGGAGATGCAAAAGACTCAGGTTCGATCCCTGGTTCAGGAAGATCCCCTGGAGTAGGAAATGGCCACCTTCTCCAGTATTCTTGCCTGTAAAATTCCATGGACAGAGGAGCCTTCTGGGCCATAAACCATGGGGTCAAAAAGAGTCAGACCCGACTGAGCACATTTGCACAGAATGAAACATCTCAGACTGAACAGCTCACAGCAGAAATTTACTGCTCATAGTTATGGAGGCTCGAAGTACAAGATCAGGGTGGCAGCATGGTTGGGTGAGGGTCTTCTTGGATGTCAGATTTCTCATTGTATCTTCACATGGCAGCTAAGATACTGGATGTCTTTTTCAGTTCAGTTCAGTTCAGTTCAGTCTCAGTTGTGTCCGACTCTTTGCGATCCCATGAATCACAGCATGCCAGGCCTCCCTGTCCATCACCAACTCCCGGCGTTCACTTAGACTCACGTCCATCGAGTTGGTGATACCATCAGCCATCTCATCCTCTGTCGTCGCCTTCTCCTCCTGACCCCAATTCCTCCCAACATCAGGGTCTTTTCCAATGAGTCAACTCTTCACATGAGGTGGCCAAAGTACTGGCGTTTCAGCTTTAGCATCATTTCTTGCAAAGAACACCCAGGGCTGATCTCCTTTAGAATGGACTGGTTGGATCTCTTTGCAATCCAAGGGACCCTCAAGAGTCTTCTCCAACACCACAGTTCAAAAGCATCAATTCTTCAGCACTCAGCTTTCTTCACAGTCCAACTCTCACATCCATACATGACTACTGGAAAAACCATAGCTTTGACTAGATGGACCTTTGTTGGCAAAGTAATGTCTCTGCTTTTGAATATGCTATCTAGATTGGTCATAGTTTTCCTTCCAAGGAGTAAGCGTCTTTTAATTTCATGGCTGCAATCAAGGGTAATAATCCCATGCATGAATGGAGAGCCCTCATAAAGTAATCACATTCTAAATGTGCCAGTTTGTAACAGGATCCCCTTGGGCAATAGTATTCTAAAATTTGAGGTTTGAGGGGACAAAAACATTCAGAATATGCATATATATATACACACACACATACATGTATCTCCAATGCTTTATATATTTGTTGTTCAAATTGTTCCATCGTTGACCATTAGCACCTCTTTTCATTGGTTCTGAGCCCCTTTGACAAATTCCAATCAATGACAATTTTGCTTTTTCTGTACTCTTTTGGTTTTTAAATTTCTTGCTTTCTGAAGAATATTGAATTGATGATAAGATTTCTGAATACAAGAAGAGAGATTAGCCTTTGATGAAAGGACTTTAAAACACAAGATCCAGGTGACTGACTTAGGTAATTTTTATTTTGAAATCAGTATCTAGTAAAAACTAATTCAATCATTTACAAATTAAATAGTAACAGCCTAGTATGTTGCAGTCACTGTTTTGGCAACTGAGGATTCAGAGTCACTTCTCATTAGAACTGACTTTCTGTTTGAGGAAGAAACATTACATTTTGCATGGTGCATGAATTTCAGTTTAGTTTAATAGCACCAGTCCCCTAACACACATTTCAGATGTCATTTACCACAAGAAATTTGCTGTGAGCAATTGCATAAAGTACAACTTTGCTGCTAACTGTCCTGCAGACCACAAATCACTAAGTGCTAGCAGATGCACATTGTGATCTATATCCATCATGTCCTTTCTTCAAATGTCTAGTTACTGGCCACTGTTACTCTGTTAGTTTAGGCAGAAACATTAAAATATGTACTTGTGTTGTCTCCCCTTGCCTGATGATAAATCTACATGACATTTACAAAAAAAATTATAAAAAAGAATTGGCAGCAAAAATGAAAAGTGCAATGAAGAGATGAAAAATGATGCTGAAACTTATGTTCAAACTGAACATTAATGGATTACAGAAGAAATAGCTGACCATGAGAGTAGTAACTTTATACTGTTAGAAAAATTTCAGATATGCAGTGAGAAGAACTTAGCGAAGGCCAGCTTACCACATAAGTGAGGAAACTGGTGGTGAGGGACCAAGAGTGAAAATATCCCAGAGGAAGTGAGAGCAGCAAGTTAAAGAAAGTCTCGTAAAGATTTCACAACACTGAAAGTACAAGGCATGTCATGTCCAAAACTGATCCAAACATAGCAAGGAGCTTGATAATTCATTACATCATAAAAAGATACTCTTTTAAAAATTTTTTATTTATTTATTTTACTTTACATATTGTATTGGTTTTGCCATACATTGACTTGAATCATTGTAAATTATACAAAAAGAAGAAGTCAAGCACTGTTGAAACACTTTGGATAAGTTTTTATAAAGAAATAAGTTGTATTAATTCTCAGTGTTTCTAATTTGTCAAACTATATATTATTGGATTTACTTTAAAAAAATTTCTCCATATGTTTAAAGATGACAGTAAGGTAGTTTTTAAGGTTTTGAAAGTAAAATTTAAAGATCATAGAATAATCATTATTTTTCTCATGATTACTGAGATCACTGTCCATGATTCAGCATACATAGTCATTTTTATGGTCCTTCTCTATGATGCACAGTTAGCACTTCCTACATCAGATGGTAGCAAGTTCTCAGGAAAAAATCAATCAGGTGAAGAGGCATGGAATGCCAGGGTGAGATGGAATTGGTATTTTATACGGGTTGGTGTATGAAAGGTGCCTTTGATAAAGTGACATTTGAGCAGAGGCTTGTAGGAAGAGAGACTGAACCATGCAGGTATGTGAGGGAAGGGAACAGAGGAGCAACTGGGTTTGACTGGCATTTCCAGAGAATCACTGCGCCTGAAATGGGAAAACCAGTTAGAGACCATAGCAATGGTGCAGGAAGAGATAATGATGTCTGGGATCAGAGAGTAGAGATGGGCATGAGAATGGGCAGATTCTTACCCACTGGAAAGAGTTCTGTGGTGTGCTAGAGGAGGCTTGGCCTGATGAAAGCTGATATTTACATTTTGAGGAATTTTGCAAGCTAGTTGTTAATTTTGCTAACTTGAAATTAACCACATTGGGAGTATTTACACCAAAAAATTGTACTATCAATCAAGCTTTTTTTTTTTTCTTTAAAAAGTCAGTTATTAAAGATTTACCATCTTACCACTGGACATAGCCATTTTGGATATTGTCTATAAAAGAAAGATATGACTCCAGGTTTCTGGACATGGTATATTTTATGAGCAACAGGGTTGAGAAGGATGCACAATAATAGAAAAACTCCTCTTCCCGTCGCAGAGAGAAGAGGGGACACTACTTTCCAGATTTGACAAGTAGGCCATTTAGACAATGGACAAGGAGAGTAATTTCTCTTAAATGAAGATGAGGAATATTTGTATTGAAGAGGAACTAGAGAACCTCAGAGGATGAGGAGTTAGGTGAAAGCAGGAATCCAGAACAGAGTAACTCCTCAGTACAGGGTCCATTAATGTTTAGTCATGCAAGTCAGAGGTGATGGATGAGAGATAACCTGTCTGCGTAGATCTATTTCTCACATTTCTGGGAGATGTCCTGAGTCAGTGCCCAGAGCTACTTTCCATGATCCCTGCTCAAGACCACGTATGAAGACCCAGCTCAAGGGACACCAAGGACTGCGGGAAGGAGCTCAGGAGCAGGTATGCAGGTCTCCATGGAGGGGAGGCATATGGAACATACCAGCTGGGTCATTCTCTTAGGCTGGGCCCCTCAAGGAGGGAAGGAAACAGTAGAGGCTGTGGTGGCACCTAGTAGGGAGGAAGGAGGGAGGTAGAAAACATGTTGATCCTTAATTATCTGCTCATCAATCAAAAAATCTTCCCTGCATGCTTCCCACATGCCCAGGTGTTCTCCTCCTGGATGCCTGTCCTAGGAGGATGGGTAGCCCCTGAGATAGGACTCTGCCCCCTCAGACTCCTCCCCTCTTCCCCAGGTCCTGCTACCCCCTCTCTAGCCCTTCCAGTCCATCACACACAGAATCAGAGCAAGACACCCCTCAGAACAGCTGATCAAGGACTTCTCAACTTTACCCGAAAACGTGGATTCCTTTTGCCCCCAAATGCCTTAGAGTTCAAGTGATCTAGAAAGGTGCTCCACTCAGCTTCCCCTCATATAGCACCTTCTTGCTACAGAAGGTAGCGAGAGTTCTTCCTCCACAGAACTGCTAAGATTACGAAAACCCCAAGTCCAGCTCATATTCTCCAGGACTTCACACACCCGCTGGGAGTTGGGAATCTCTTAGAGGGAAACAGGATACTCCTGAGGGTATTGAGAGAGGTGTGTCACCTCTTAATTCCACGTGGGCTCTGACCCTGTGTGACCTGCAGGTGGCCTTCTTGATGATCTTGTGTCTTTCAGGACAGATCTTGTCCTGCCGTCCCTCCCACCCCAACTTACAGTCAGGCTCAACGCTTCCTGTGGACAAAGATGACAGACACACTGACCATCAGCAGCAGCTTGGGGCTGAGGAGGAGAACTGCCAGGAGAATCTCTGGGCCTGGCAATCAGGGAACAAGAGGAATGATTAGAGGGATCACACAGGAGCCATTCTCAGGGGTCTTCACTTACTCTATCTGAGGCCATGTAGGCCCATCCCCACTCTGAGCCTTTGACTGCATCCTGTTCTAGGCTCAGCTCAAGGCAGAAATCAGAGTGCAAAGGTTATTCATTCATTCTCACTCACTGTCTACCAGACTGCAAGTGTCTTCTTTCTTATAGAGAAAATGCCAGAAGTAAAAATAACTGTGAGACAAGAGAAAATTCAACAGATCCTAGGGCACAATATCAGACTATGTTGCAATCCCATCCTCAGCCAACCACCTGGAAAACTGCAGGAGAAAGAGACAAGACAGATATAAGAGGAACCCAGAGTTACTTCAACACACCACAAGTGATATTAAATTTGCCTAAATTTGAAAATACTGGAAAAGTGTCCTACAGAGCAGTGCACAGATCATAGGAAGGGAATTCAATTTATGCTTGATTTAAAAGGGTTGACACAGAATCTCCAGAATGTGTGCATATATTATTACATATGTCACAAGGGATGATCAGTAGTGATCAAGTCAAGAATCTTGAGATGGCACATTATCTTGGGTTTTCCAAGTAGAGCCCATGTGATCACAAAGATTCTTATAAGTAAAAGACGGAGGCAGGACAATTGGAAAAGAGGATGTGATGTCAGAAGCAGAGGTCAGAGTGATGTGGTGGGGCCCTTTGCCAAGGAGTGTGGGCACCTCTGGGAGCTGAAAAGGGCAAGGAAATGGACTCTCCCCTACAGCCTTCAGAAGGAACTTCAGAAGGAATTCTCTGTAGGAGAACTCTGGTCCACAATAGCTGGCCTATTGTAGATTTTTGCCTGCTCCAACTGTGTGAGGGCTTCCCAGGTGGCACTAATGGTAAAGAACCTGCCTGTCAGTGCAGGAGATGTAAAAGATCTCCTTGGTCAGGAAGATTCCCTGGAGGAGGGCACGGCAATCCACTCTAGTATTCTTGCCTGGAGAATCCCATGGACAGAGGAGTCTGGTGGGCTACAGTACACAGGGTTGCAAAGAATCAGCATAACTGAAGTGACTTAACACACACACCACACAGATTAAGTCACTAAACATGGTAGTTACTTACAGTGACTATTGCAACTTAATTCAAGGAGAGATGTGGATAAATGGGCAAGAAAGAAAGAAAGTGAAGTCGCTCAGCCGTGTTCGACTCTTTGCGACCCCATGGACTGTAGCCTACCACACTCCTCCATCCATTTTCCAGACAAGAGTACTGGAGATTTTCCAGGTAAGAGTACTGGAGTGGGTTGCCATTTCCTTCTCCAGAGGATCTTCCCAGCCAGGGATTGAACCTGGGTCTCCTGCATTGTAGGCAGACGCTTTACCATCTGAGCCACCAGGGAAATCAATTAAAAAAAAAAAAAAGGACAGGAATAAGTTAAAATATGTAACATCTGGGGAGAAGAGATGAAAAGGAGTGAAAAGTGTCATTTGGCAATTGAGTGGTGAAGGGAAGAAGAAAAAAGTAGGAGGAAGTATTTAGGTTCCTGAAAGACAAAATAGAACCAAGAAATTAGAGGACTCAGAACCTTTCTCCCTCTATCAAAACCAACCAACCAACCCCAAACTCCATTAACCTATTGGATTATTATGTACTGAGAGACGAGAGGTCCATCAGGCTGGAAATATTCTAAAAACACCCCAATTTCACGGAAACGAGCAATAAGACGTGCATGCTCACAGGAGACCAACTCGAGCAGCAGCAGGATCACACGGGCATCTTACACTTGCTCAAGCCTCACAACCTGGACGTCCCTGGAAGCATTTCCAGACTCGAGACCCAGCAGGCACGCTGGGTTAGGCACACTGCAGGACCGAGAAATGCCATTCCTGGCCTGAGCCCCAGCAGGAGACGGAAGTATTTCCAAGGTGCTCCAGGCAAGATGGAGTGGATTCTTCTCTCCTGCTCACCCAGGTCAGTACAACTTGAACCCTAGAAATAACACGAGGGAAGAGCATAGGAGAACTCTGAGGTGGAAGAGGAGACAGACTGGCTAGAAACCCAGGTACTGGAGAAGCAACCTAGCGGTAAGGCACCCAGGCCCACTCTCCTAACTCCCCAGCAAAAGAGGAGGCCCAGGTGTGGCACCAGGAAAAAACATCTAAACCAATAATCTTAGTTCCTTACTCAAGAAACAAGAAAAGGACAAAAGTAAACCCAGAGTAAGCAGAGGGAAGGAAATCATAAAGAAGAAAAATCAGTGAAATTGAAAACAGCGAAACAATAAAGAAAATAACTGAAAGTTTCTTTTTAAAGACCAATAAAATTGAAAAACTTCCAGTATAGCAGAGAAAGAAAAAAGAAAGAATGACACAATTCTACTATCAGAAATGAAACAGAGGACATCACTACAGACTCTGCAGATATCAAAAGTATAGTAAGGGAATACTGTGAAATATCAATAACCTCAGATATGCAGATGACACCACCCTTATGGCAGAAAGTGAAGAGGAACTAAAAAGCCTCTTGATGAAAGTGAAAGTGGAGAGTGAAAAAGTTGGCTTAAAGCTCAACATTCAGAAAATGAAGATCATGGCATCTGATCCCATCACTTCATGGGAAATAGATGGGGAAACAGTGGAAACAGTGTCAGACTTTATTTTTTGGGCTCAAAAATCACTGCAGATGGTGATTGCAGCCATGAAATTAAAAGACCTTACTCCTTGGAAGAAAAGTTATGACCAACCTAGGTAGCCTATTTAAAAGCAGAGACATTACTTTGCCAAAAAAGATCCATCTAGTCAAGGCTATGGTTTTTCCTGTGGTCATGTATGGATGTGAGAGTTGGACTGTAAAGAAAGCTGAGCGCTGAAGAATTGATGCTTTTGAACTGGGATGTTGGAGAAGACTCTTGAGAGTCCCTTGGACTGCAAGAAGATCCAACCAGTCTGTTCTGAAGGAGATCAGCCCTGGGATTTCTTTGGAAGGAATGATGCTAAAGCTGAAACTCCAGTACTTTGGCCACCTCATGTGAAGAGTTGACTCATAGGAAAAGACTCTGATGCTGGGAGAGATTGGGGACAAGAGGAGAAGGGGACGACAGAGGATGAGATGGCTGGATGCCATCACTGACTTGAAGGATGCGAGTCTGAGTGAACTCCAGGAGTTGATGATGGACAAGGAGGCCTGGCGTGCTGCAGTTCACGGGGTCACAAAAAGTCAGACACAACTGAGTGACTGAACTGAACTGATGAACAGCTATAAGCAGAAACTTGACAGCATAGATAACATGGACCAAATACTTCAAAAAGCAAAGGCTATCACAGTTCACATAATATGAAATGAATACTTTAAATAGCCCTTAACAATTCTGATACACTTTCAAATTAAAAAAAAGAAATAAAGATTCTCAAGGCCCAGATGGTGTCACAGGAAAATTTGACCATGCATTTATAGATGAATTAAAAGGCATTTTTGGTGAACAAAAAACAATGATAAAAGATATACTTAGAAAATTTGAAAGTATACTGCACTCTAAATGAAATTAGGGGATTATTCGGTGATGGCACCCCACTCCAGCACTCTTGCCTGGAAAATCCCATGGACGGAGGAGCCTGGTGGACAGCAGTCCATGGGGTCGCTAGGAGTCGGGCATGACTGAGGACTTCACTTTCACTTTTCACTTTCATGCATTGGAGAAGGGAATGGCAACCCACTCCCGTGTTCTTGCCTGGAGAATCCCAGGGACAAGGGAGCCTGGTGGGCTGCCATCTATGGGGTCGCACAGAGTCTGTCACTGGCCTGCATCTGTCTCTTATACACATCTAGATGTGTATAAGAGACAGCATCACTTCATGGGAAATAGATGGGGAAACAGTGGAAACAGTGTCAGACTTTATTTTTTGGGCTCAAAAATCACTGCAGATGGTGATTGCAGCCATGAAATTAAAAGACCTTACTCCTTGGAAGAAAAGTTATGACCAACCTAGGTAGCCTATTTAAAAGCAGAGACATTACTTTGCCAAAAAAGATCCATCTAGTCAAGGCTATGGTTTTTCCTGTGGTCATGTATGGATGTGAGAGTTGGACTGTAAAGAAAGCTGAGCGCTGAAGAATTGATGCTTTTGAACTGGGATGTTGGAGAAGACTCTTGAGAGTCCCTTGGACTGCAAGAAGATCCAACCAGTCTGTTCTGAAGGAGATCAGCCCTGGGATTTCTTTGGAAGGAATGATGCTAAAGCTGAAACTCCAGTACTTTGGCCACCTCATGTGAAGAGTTGACTCATAGGAAAAGACTCTGATGCTGGGAGAGATTGGGGACAAGAGGAGAAGGGGACGACAGAGGATGAGATGGCTGGATGCCATCACTGACTTGAAGGATGCGAGTCTGAGTGAACTCCAGGAGTTGATGATGGACAAGGAGGCCTGGCGTGCTGCAATTCACGGGGTCACAAAAAGTCAGACACAACTGAGTGACTGAACTGAACTGATGAACAGCTATAAGCAGAAACTTGACAGCATAGATAACATGGACCAAATACTTCAAAAAGCAAAGGCTATCACAGTTCACATAATATGAAATGAATACTTTAAATAGCCCTTAACAATTCTGATACACTTTCAAATTAAAAAAAAGAAATAAAGATTCTCAAGGCCCAGATGGTGTCACAGGAAAATTTGACCATGCATTTATAGATGAATTAAAAGGCATTTTTGGTGAACAAAAAACAATGATAAAAGATATACTTAGAAAATTTGAAAGTATACTGCACTCTAAATGAAATTAGGGGATTATTCGGTGATGGCACCCCACTCCAGCACTCTTGCCTGGAAAATCCCATGGACGGAGGAGCCTGGTGGACAGCAGTCCATGGGGTCGCTAGGAGTCGGGCATGACTGAGGACTTCACTTTCACTTTTCACTTTCATGCATTGGAGAAGGGAATGGCAACCCACTCCCGTGTTCTTGCCTGGAGAATCCCAGGGACAAGGGAGCCTGGTGGGCTGCCATCTATGGGGTCGCACAGAGTCGGACACGACTGAAGCAACTTAGCAGCAGCAGCAGCGGGGGATTATTATTGATCATATTAAGTGTGTAATGGTATTCATTTTGTAGAAAATCAGTGTCCTTAACCATATGACCACACAATCATGGGCTCCATTGACAACTATATGTGCACACAAGACTAAGTTATGAGGGGACACAATTTTACAACTTTTCTACATCTCTTCTTTAAGGAAAGTTGTTTGTTCTCCCAGCTCTCTCTTTATTCTTCCAGCAGGCAGGGACATGAGGCTTTCCTGGTGGTTCAGTGGTAAAGAATCTGCCTGCAATGCAGGAGACATGGTTTTGATCCCTGAGTTGGGAAGATCCCCTGGAGGAGGAAACGGCAACCCAGGCCAGTATTCCTGCTGGGACAGTCTCATGGACAGAGGAGCCTTGGGGCCTAGAGTTGGTGGGATCGCAAAGAGTTGGACATGACTGAGTGACTAAGCATGCATGACATGATGCATAATGCAGGGACGTAGACACTGGGTGACCCATCAAGGACCCTGCAGATGAGGGCAACACCACAGAGAATGCTGGAAGGGACGTGGGCTTTTAAAGTTCTTCTGGAACAAAGACTCTTGGAAACCTGACTTGACTCTCTCCTCAAGTTATATTGAGCATATAAAACAAGTTTTACATATAGAAAAAGGAACCCCACATGTCATTAGGAATAATGCCTTGCTGAAGGGGAACTTGTCTCTACTTAACATAAGTCTGCTGTACAGGCTGGTGGTTCTTGTTCTCAGGAACTTATTCATCTTGATTACTTTAGCCCCCTCCCTGATTAAAGACGACAACTCTTCAACAACCCCCCACCATTGCTTCCTGGGTCTCTTCTGTAAACTCAAAGCCCTCTGGGTGGCTGAAGCAGGAAAGGAGCTCACAGCTGAACTGATAGCTGCATTTAGTAAATGTGCAGTGAGAACTGTGATCGTTGCTGGTCTACTGCCACAGATCAGGAGACAAAGGAGCCCTTTTCAGCCCACTTAGAGTCACCTGGGTGCCTGGTGCAATTCTAACTTCATGTCCTCGGGGTTCCTCTTCCAGAATTTGGCACAGTAGTATTGGCAGAAGATGATGAGGTGACAATGCTGATGCAGATGGAACCATCAAGGATGACAGGGAGACTAGGCAGAGGTTAGAAAGAGCGAGCAGGTAGGAGAAGGGTGGACAGGAATGATGGATGCAATTACTGATAGCTGAAGAAAGCAACAGGCAGGACACAATGAATAAAATGATCCCTCTCCTTTCCTACTTTCTTTTTGCATATTTACATCAAAAGACCTGTGAAGAATGTAACAAAACCTCAGCAGTGGTGGCTCTTTGAGTATGGGATTTGGGAGATGGGAGCCCACGTCAAAATTCTACTTTATAACTCTATAGACATCTAGATTATTCTATTATTACTACTCTGAACATTTAAGAAAGATGATGTTTAAAAGCCATGCCATTGGAGTGGAGGCTTCGTCAGTGGTGCCACCTGTATCCTGGTCCTTCTGGGGAGCAGAGGTCTCCGTGGAGTTTTTTGGTGACTGCTGGCTGCCCATCACGCTCCACCTGGCAGGTGAGCACCAGAGCCTTCCTGTGGGCCAACGAGCTCACCAGGAGCCAGCTCGTGTAGTTAAAGGTCCCATCTTTGTTCTCGATGAGGGTCGAGGTCGCTTCTGCTTGGGACATATTTCCATTCTCCAGCCAGGTCAGCTGTAGTTGCTGGGGGTAGAACTTGTTCACCAGGCAGGTGATGATGTTCACCTGATTTCCTGCCATGGGTTGTTGGGTAACCTCCAAGGTGGGTGGTACTGAAACAGATCAGGCAGAAGGTCTGACCTTATAAAACAGATAGGGCACAGGGGAGGGGCTGGGTATCAGCTCCCAGCACAGCAAGGGAGTCACCCAGGACAGAACATGGCAGGCAGCAGGTACTCAACACTGCGGGCTCCTCATTCACGAATGAAATCAGTAAACACAGTGCAAGGCACACAATAAGTGCTCAAGAGCTGGTAGCTCCTATTAAGGTTATAGTGGGTGAAATCAACAAGCTCAGCCCTAATAATTGCAGCAAAATAAATTAAATCATCAAGCACTTAGGGGCCCGATTCATAGGAGGTGCTCAGTAATTGGAGATACTATTGGTAAAGTAAAGGAAACTATTTAGCACAGCATTTGGCTCATGGCAGGTATACATCTGGCAGCTGCCATTAAACCAGCAGTGAGTGGCCAGCTCATCTAGGAGCCTGGTGATCAGGAAGGGCTGTAAGGAAGTAAATTCCAGGCAATTCAAGGCCTGGAGCAAAAATTAGGCAGGAGAAGGAGGCTGGGGTCTTGGGGGCAGGTGTGATCTTGGACTTGTATGAGGGGCACCTACCTCGGATGGTCTCAGACAAATTGGCAGTCCCACGGAGAGGAGGGCTCCCCTGCAGGGTGACATGGGCTACCTCGCAGATGACCTGGGGGTGAACATCCCCTGGGGCCAATAGCAACTTAGTTGTGCTGGTGATGCTGTAGGAAACACCATCTTCCACTGGGTCCACGCTGGTCTGGGAGGCTGAGAGCTCATTGCCATTTTTGAACCATTTCAGGGAGATGTTTTTAGGGAAGAATCTGTAGGATTTGCAGGTAAAGCTCACTGTCTGCTCAGGTGTGGCCCTTACTCCAGGGCTGGATACCATGGGAAGAGAGGGCTTGCCTACAAAAGGAACATTTATAAACAATGAACATCCTACTAATCTGGGCCCATGAACAAAAGCACTGATTGGACTAGCTCTCCAAGGAACTGTTCCCAACTAGGCTCCCCTGGAAAACTTAACTACCTTCAGAGAAGTATTTATAGAAGTAAATGCAGGGGAAATGGGGCAGGGGCGGGGATAGCAGGACCATGTGGAAGCTGAACCAGACTGCCCAGTTAATGAGAGGTGTGGCCATGACATCTCCTAGCTCCCCATCTGTGAAAGGGGACAGCAGGCATTTCCCTTTCTGGGATTGCAGTGAGGTTTAAATCAGGCATTTCTTCTGTGAGTATAACACAAGACAGTTTACAAAACGAAACACAGGTCTATCTTGAACCCAAACTTTGTATTCAGAGCTGTCCCTTCAGGTGTCTGTGAATTTACTCCATAATTTTCATTCTTTCCATTAATATTCCAGTAGGAATAATGTGCTGATTCCAGAGTTTCAAAGTAAGAGGGCAATGAGATGTTTTTCTGAATATGGGTTTTTTTCTTGGGTTAGTTTTGGGTTGAAAACAAAGATCACTGAGTGCTGAGCAGCCAAAGGTGGTTAATTTCCTATTCGTTCCTAAATCAGAAGAAACATAGATACAGGCCTCAGAAGCAGGCAGAAGCATCTCTTGTGTCCTGAAAAAGTATACAAATCAGCCAATAAAAGTGAGGGTGATTTCTCCCTGTGTAGGGTGCTGGAGGGTGTCTCCAAATTGTTCATTATCGCCCAACATCTCCTGTAAAAGTTCGCAGACAGCAAACGTTACAGATATTTTCATTTTTAAGCATTTAACTTTCTTCCTAAATTTCTTCAAACATTTGAGGACACTGAGAAGATGTTACTTGAGTCATAAAAACAACAGCATCCTGGATGCCTCCAAAGGGAGAAGATGCTATGAAACTTATTGAAAGTTTCTTCAGAGCATAAAGATGGGCTGATTTCTCTAGGACCCTCAGCTATTTAAGCCTTGCATTAGTACTGAGGGGAGGGGCATGAGAGCGGCTCTACTGACGGGGCATCAAGGAATGTTCAGAGACCATCTCTGCAGGACTGATTGATTTTAAGGACTTTGTTCTCTATCTTTGAGCTTCAGTGTTTGATTCCATACAACGTGGACAATAGCTCCCCCTGGAAGATAAGTGAGGTTGTTTGAAAACCACAGAGCCTGCATATAATAGGTGCTTAATCAATAGCACCTATGATTGTTATCATAATATCTGCGTGTGTGCGTGCGTGCTTAGTCGCTCCAGTCATGACCAACTCTAACCCACACCATTCAGGGCTTCCTAGACCCTTTCCAGTCATCATAGACCCCTGAAAGGTAGTATGATCACCACCATTTTGCAGATGGGGAAACTGAGGACTAGAGGGAACTGTGAGACGCAACCAGGATTGCACAGGTGGGAGGCCAGCACCATCGCTCCCTGAGGGGCTCTCCTTTCACCAGGGCTTTCTGCCCTCAGGACACCCTGCAAAGGTTGTGTGATTATCCTTTCTACAGGTGAGGGAGGGGGTACCCAGCACAGGGACCTGGGTCTCAGCCTTGAAATAAGACCTCATTTGGGGAATTTCCTAAGCTGTGCTGATTTAGACAGAGCACCTCAAATCCTTCCAACCCTCCTAAAAGGAGACCATGAGGATGACCATTTTATAGATGAGAAAACTGAGGCTGAGAGAAATGAAGGAAGGACTGTTTCCTCAGTACCACTCCACTGTGTCCCAGGAGTATTTCCTACCACCTCTGAGGTTTCATGTCCATCAGCAGAGCAAGTGCCCAACTTCAGGAGCCTCCACACTGACTACAGTTCAGTTCAGTTCAGTTCAGTTGCTCAGTCATGTCCGACTCTTTGCGACCCCTTGAATCGCAGCACGCCAGGCCTCCCTGTCCATCACCATCTCCCGGAGTTCACTCAGACTCACGTCCATCGAGTCCGTGATGCCATCCAGCCATCTCATCCTCAGTCGTCTCCTTCTCCTCCTGCCCCCAATCCCTCCCAGCATCAGAGTCTTTTCCAATGAGTCAACTCTTCGCATGAGGTGGCCAAAGTACTGGAGTTTCAGCTTTAGCATCATTCCTTCCAAAGAAATCCCAGGGTTGATCTCCTTCAGAATGGACTGGTTGGATCTCCTTGCAGTCCAAGGGACTCTCAAGAGTCTTCTCCAACACCACAGTTCAAAAGCATCGATTCTTCGGCACTCAGCTTTCTTCACAGTCCAACTCTCACATCCATACATGACCACAGGAAAAACCATAGCCTTGACTAGGCGGACCTTAGTCGGCAAAGTAATGTCTCTGCTTTTGAATATACTATCCAGGTTGGTCATAACTTTTCTTCCAAGGAGTAAGCGTCTTTTAATTTCATGGCTGCAGTCACCATCTGCAGTGATTTTGGAGCCCAACAAATAACTATAAACCATACATATTTTACTGGAAAAAAACAGTAAACTTTTTCAAATGTACAATATAAGAGAACTACTTTCATATGTAAAAATTTTGATAAAGTGCTAAGTACACTTTCTTTTTTTAGCTAAATTTCCCAAGTTGTCATTTTTCCTGCTTCAGTATTATAAGGTTCCTCCTCCACTGCTGACCACAAGGCCAATCTGGAGAAGGTATTAAAAAGAAGCCTGTAGTTTTAAAAAACAGTTTTTATTTAGATAAAACATATATAAATAAAAATTCCCCAGCTTCAAGTATAAAATATGATGTCTTGACAAATGTGTGTGGTTGTGTAACCTTTCCACAATCAAGATATAGAAAAATGTTCCTGTGTCCCTTTGAAGTTACTTCTCTCTTCCTCTTCTCAGCCCCTGGCAACTACTAATCTATCACTGTAATTTTGAATTTCCTGGAACTTCTTATAAATGGAATTATACCATACGCATTCTTCTGTGTATCTGGCTTCTTTGAGTGAGTGAATGAAGTCACTCAGTCATGTCCGACTCTTTGTGACCCCATGGACGGTAGCCTCAGGCTCCTCTTTCCATAGGATTTTCCAGGCAAGAGTACTGGAGTGGGTTGCCATTTCCTTCTCCAGGAGATCTTCCCAACCCAGGGATCGAACCCAGGTCTCCCACATTGTAGGCAGATACTTTACTATCTGAGCCACTAGGGAAGAGCTCAACCCAGCATAATGATTTTGAGATTCATTTATATTCTTGTGTATATTAGTAGTTTGTTTCTGTTCANGCCATTTCCTTCTCCAGGAGATCTTCCCAACCCAGGGATCGAACCCAGGTCTCCCACATTGTAGGCAGATACTTTACTATCTGAGCCACTAGGGAAGAGCTCAACCCAGCATAATGATTTTGAGATTCATTTATATTCTTGTGTATATTAGTAGTTTGTTTCTGTTCATTGCTGAGTAAATTTCAATGTATGGATGTAGTACAGACTGTTAACCTACTTACCTACTTAATTGGCATTTAGGTTACTTTCAGTTTTTGGCTGTTAGGAATAAAGTTACTATCAACATTCACTTGTAAGTCTAGGTAAATAGTTCTCTTGGTAAGTAGCTCTTGCGTAAATACCTAAAAACGGGAGTCCTGGGTTGTAATGTAAGTGTATAGTTATCTTTACTGGCAACTGCCACAATGTTTTCCAAAGTTGTGTCATTTTATGTCTCCACCAGCAGTGTATGAGACTTCTAGTTGCTCCACATCCTTGCCAATGTTGGTAGGGTCAAGTTTTAAAAAAGTTCAGTCATTCTAATGGATGTGTAATGGTATTTCATTGTGATCTAAGTTTGCATTTCTCTAATGACTCATATCTTTTTGTGTACTTCTCGGCCATTCATACAGCTTCTTTGGCAAGGTATTGTTCAAATCTTTCAGCCATTAAAAAATTGGTCGTCCTCTTATGTAAGAGTTCTTTGCATATTTGTAAGAGTTCTTTGCATATTCTGGATAAAATACCTTTATCAGAAATAAAATTTGCAAATACTTTCATCCATCTATGACTTGCCTTTTGCCTTTTTAATGGTGTCTTTCAAAGAGCCAAAGTTGGCTTTTTAGGTAAAGTTTAATTTATGCATTTAAAAAATTCTCTGGTTTCTGACTTTTGTGCCTTAAAACAAATCTTTCCTTTAGCTCAAGGCTTCTCAATTTCAATACTGTTATTTTTGGGCCAGAAAATGTTTTGTTGTAGGAGGCTATCCTGTGTGTTGTAGAATGTTTAGCAGCATTCCTGGCCTTTATCCATTAACTCAGTAGCATCGCCCGTCCAGTTGTAACGATTAAAAACGTCTCTAGACATTGCCAAGTGTCCCCTGGGGGAAATTGCCCCAAGTTAAAAAACAGTGGCATAAACTAAGATAGAACATTTCCTACATTTCTCCTACATTTCCTACATTTCTTCTAGAATCCTACATTCTCCTACATTTCTTCTAGAAACTTCATATGACATATATGACATATTTGGAGTCATATATTGCATAATTTTTGCATTTGACGTGATGGTTGAGATTCGTTTTCCTGAATGTGGATACTTAATTGTTTTAGCCCCATTTGTTGATAAGACTCTCCTTTGCCCATTGAATTCCCTTGTTGCTTTTGTTCAGTTGCTGAATCGTGTCTGACTCTTTGCAACTCCATGGACTGCAGCTGCCAGGCTCCTCTGTCCTCCACCATCTTCTAGAGTTTGCTCAGATTCATGTCCATTGAGTTGGTGATGCTGTCTAACCATCTCATCCTCTGCTGGCCTCTTCTTCTTTTGTCTTCAATCTTTCCCAGCATGAGGGTCTTTTCCAATGAGTCAGCTTTTTATATCAAGTGGCCAAAGTTTTGGAGCTCCAGCATCAGTCCTTCCAAAGAATATTCAGGGCTGATCTCCTTTAGGATCGACTGGTTTGATCTCCTTGCTGTCCACAGAACTCTCAACAGTCTTCTCCAGCACCACAATTCAAAAGCATCAGTTCTTTCGTACTCAGCCTTCTTCACGGTCCAGCTCTCACATCTGTACATGACTGCTGCAAAAACCGTAACTTTGACTATATGGATCTTTGTTGGCAAAGTGATGTCTCTGCTTTTTAATACACTGTCTAGGTTTGTCATAGCTTTTCTTCCAAGGGGCAAGTGTCTTTTAATTTCATGGCTACAGTCACCATCTGCAGTGATTTTGGAGCCTTGGCCCTTTTATAAAAACACAACATATTGACTACATATGTGTGGATTTATTTCTGGACTCTGTTTCAGACCATTGAGTTACACTATCTATCTTTACATCCCATCAATGTCTATCCCTAGATCAAAGCGACCACTGTAGCCTTTATATTAAGTCTTGAAATCAGGTAGCCTAATCCTCAAACTTTGTTCTTCCTTTACAAAATTCATCTGGTTATGTGAGGACCTTCCCATTTTCATATAAATTTGGAATTAGCTTGTTAATTTCTATAAAAATATCCTGCTGGTGTTTTGATTGAGATTATGTTGAATCTCTGGATCAATCTGAGAAGTGATGTCTTAACAATATTCTCTTCCCATCCATGAGCTTGCCTTATCGTTTCATTCAAAAATTTCTCTCAGCAATGCTTTATTGTTTCCAGTGCACTGATTATGGTGATTGTAAAACTACATTCACAGATTATTCGATGGACCTCCCTTTCGGAGGTGGGGATGACTTTCCCTCTCCTGGAGTAAGGGCTCGACTTAGTGATTCGACTTGCTCTAAGAAAGAGAGCGGCAGTGACCGAGCTGCTGTGGTGAGCAGGTCATAAAACGCACTGTGGCTCTCTAAGTGGGTTGCCCTTTCTCTCTTGGATTATTCATTCTGGAAGAAGCCATCTGTCACGTTGTGAGCAATCCTATGGAGTGTTTCATGTGATGCAAAACGGAGGCTTCCTGCTATAAGCCATATCAAGCCTTCAGCGGCTCTGGCCAACATCTAGGTTGCAACCTCCTGAGAGACCCTTAGCCAGAATCACCCAGCAGCTACACTCATCTCTGAAAATTGACATAGGAAAAGTGTACTGTTTTAAACCACTGAGTTTGGAGTAGTTTGTTACATAGCAATAGATAACTGGTGGCATGTTGGTAAAGAATCCCCCTGCCAATTCAGGAGACACAAGAGATGAGGGTTTGATCCCTGGGCTGGGAAGATGCCCTGGAGTAGGAAACAGCAACTCACTCTAGTATTCTTGCCTGGAAAATTCCATGTACAGAGGAGGCTGGAGGGCTACAGTCCACGGGGTCACAGAGTTGGACAGGACTGAGCACGCATACACGTACGTCTTACTTCTGTCTTGATAAATGTATCACCTAGTCTTTAATGGTTTTTCATGTCATTTAAAAAGATGTTTTTAAAATTTCAGTTTCCAATTGCTTATTGGTAGTGGATAGTAGTATAACTGAATTTAGAACATTGATATTATATCCTGTTACTTTGCTGAACTCAGTCCTAGTAGCTTAGAAGTCTGTAGATTTGATAGGTTAAGAAAACAGCATGGATAGGAATTCCCTGATGGTCCAGTGGTTAGGACTTTGCACGTTCACTGCCAAATTGTTATTGTTCAGTTGCTTAGTTGTGTCTGGCTCTTTGTGACCCCATGGACTGCAGCATGTCAGGCTTCCCTGTCCTTCACTATCTCCTGGAGTTGGCTCAAACTCATATCCACTGAGTTGATGATGCCATCCAACCATCTCATCCTCTGTTGCTCCCTTCTCCTCCTGCTTTCAATCTTTCCCAGCATCAGGGTCTTTTCCAGTGAGTCAGCTCTTCACATCAGGTGGCCAGAGTGGAGCTTCACCTTTAGCATCAGTACTTCCAATAAATATTCAGCATTGATTTCCTTTAGGATTGACTGATTTGATCTTCCTGCTGTNCCTCCTGCTTTCAATCTTTCCCAGCATCAGGGTCTTTTCCAGTGAGTCAGCTCTTCACATCAGGTGGCCAGAGTGGAGCTTCACCTTTAGCATCAGTACTTCCAATAAATATTCAGCATTGATTTCCTTTAGGATTGACTGATTTGATCTTCCTGCTGTCCAAGGGACTCTTAAGAGTCTTCTCCAGCAATACATTTCAAAAGCATCAATTCTTCAGCACTCAGCTTTCTTTAAGGTACAACTCTCACATCCGTACATGACTACTGGAAAAACCATAGCTTTGACTATACTATACTGTACTATACTCACTGTCAAGTGCCCAGGTTAATTCCCTGGATGGAGAATTAAGAACCAACAAGCTGTGTGGCTCAACCAAAGAAAGAAGAAAAAACAAGCTAGCATGGTAGTCCTTAGTTCCTGATTGGTGAGCATTTTTTTCCTCCTTTCCTGCAGAGCATTTTTTTTGGTCTTTTCTTTTTTTTTTTTACATTTATTTATTTATTATTATTTTTTTTAACATGATAGTATACATATTTCAATGCTATTCTCCCAAATCATCCCACCCTCTCCCTCTCCCTCTCCTTCTCCCTCAGAGTCCGTAAGTCTGCTCTACACATCTGTGTCTCTTTCTGCAGAGCATTTTTAATAAATTTTGAGAGCTTACTAATTCTAAGTCTGGGGCCTTTCCCTGCAAATGCTTTAGCACATGTTAGAACCTCCAGCAGTAGGACTGCATAGACTTCTATAGCTCAACATTAACACTACTTGACTACCTTCCTAGCCTGCCTCACCTCATTCTGCTAGCTACTGCTGCGTCACTTCAGTCGTGTCCGACTCTGTGAGACCCCATAGACGGCAGCCCACTAGGCTCCTCTGTCCCTGGGATTCTCCAGGCAAGAACACTGGAGTGGGTTGCCGTTTCCTTCTCCAATGCATGAGAGTGGAAAGTGAAAGTGAAGTCTCCCAGTCCTGTCGGACTCTTAGCGACCCCATGGACTGCAGCCTATCAGGCTCCTCCATCTATGGGATTTTCCAGGCAAGGGTACTGGAGTGGGTTGGCGTTGCCTTCTCCAGCTAGCTACTAACTCACTTCTTTTAATTTTTCTTTTCAGTCACTGGCTTGATCAGGCGTGGATCTCTGCTCTTCTCCATATTGTGAACTTCTTCGTCTCTATCTCCTTATGTTTTCCAGTCAAGTGTGAAAATGTGGTGGCCTATCTCATCTTTTCCCTCCATGTCATTGATTGCCAGGCAGGTCCCCCTTTCTTCCGGTTGATTCTTCAGGTTGATTCTGTGCACAAGAGACAAAGTTCCATGGTCTAAATGTACCCACTTGGGCTGGGGGGTTGGAGACACAGCAGTCTCCCTGGAAAGGGGTGTGACTGGGTTGGCCTGTGATGGACATTTCTCATGCAGATCTCCAACCCCACGCCTTGAGTCCCTGTGTAACACTGCTTCTCATCCAATCCATGAGAGAAGCCAAACCTCATTCATAGAATCGAACACATTTATGCTCAGCACTGGTGATCTTCCTCCTCCCTCCCAAGCCCTCCTACCCCTTTCTCTGCTCCTTCATGTACCCAGAAAAGTCATGCAGTTTATCTGGCAGGTGAGAAAATTGTGGTCTGCAGAGCTCAGGTGACTTGCTCATAGAGAGGTCTAAATTTAAATATAGACCGCCTGATTTTCCCAAGTTGGTGTATTTTCCCTATTAACCTGTACTTGACCCCAGGAGGCAAAACACCTCCCATTCCCACTGGGATCTAATGGGGCAGAGAGACTGGTGCTGAGTCCAGCAGAGGCAAGTGGCAGCTATGACTCAGCCCAGGTTGTGGGTGGCAAGTGTCTCATCCCACTTAGGACTGGGCTTTATGGCTTAATGTGCAAGTGCCCGGGGGGTCCAGGTCCAGATGTGGCTAGGAGGTGAGAGGTACAGAGGCAGGAGACTGGCTAAGTTGGAGCTAGAACCAATAAATCTATCCTAGTAGCAGCAAGATTCCCTGGTGGCTCAGATGGTAAAGTGTCTGCCTGCAATGCGGGAGACCCGGGTTTGATCCCTGGATCGGGAAGATCCCCTGGAGAAGGAAATGGCCACCCACTCCAGTATTCTTGCCGTGGAAAATCCCATGGATGGAGCCTGGTAGGCTACAGTCCATGGGGTCGCAAGGAGTCGGACATGACTGAGCAACTTCACTTCAAGTAGCAGCAGCAGTAACCTGTGGCTGCTGTCAGCAATTATCATAAGCTGGGTAGCTGGAAACAACAGAAATGTGCTCTCACAGTTTGGAGACTAGAAGTCTGAAAGTAAGGTGTCAACAGGCTCCACTGCCACCATGGCCACCCCCCACCCCCACCCCCTTCCTCACCCCAGATTCTGGGGAAGAATCTGCTCCTACCCTCTGGTTGCTGCAGGTGTTCCTTGCCTTGTGCCCACGTGGCTCTTGGGGAGCTGCAGCCTGCTGGGCTGATGACACACACTAGTGACAATCCACAAGAATTCCTAGCCTGGGCAGGCTGAGGATTCTCCACCCAAATGCACTCATGGCCTCGGACATTCATTCATTTATCCACTGAATGCATCCACTCATTTGTTTTTTCATTCAGAAACCAGATAGTATTGAGGGCATCTGCATCCCCAGCCCTGGCAGTGTAGGGGAGGGGCTTCCCTCCCTCTCTGAACACCAGTCCTGAGCCCTCGGCACCTGGACTGCAGTCCCGTGCCTGCCTGTGTGTACGTGACTGTTACTCATGGTCTAGACACCTGCAGGGCAGGGGCCTGGTCTCACTCCTCTCTAGTTGACAAAGGGGAGACTGTACGGGGCTAGTTGGCGCCTTGCTCAGAGCTTCTGTCTGCTGCTCCCAGGGTTCCTCCTCCAGGAATAGGGGCTCTAGGCCAGCTTGCAGGGGTGGGGGTGGAGATGCGTGTGAGCACCAGCCCCACTCCCTAGGTCTGATGATCAACTCCAGAGCAGAAGGGCAGAACCGGAGGGGCCCCAATCACGGGGAACAGCTGGCTTCCCCACTGTAGTGATTAGAAAGCTGAGGCAGCCACTCCCTCCCCGCCCCTCCAACTGGCAGGGGCCCTAGTCTCTTGCCTCCCTGCTCTCCCGCGGCGGCCTGCACACCTATCTTGGGTGGTCCCCTGGCCTGCTTTGATGAGGAATGCGAAGTCCCTCTGCACTGGGCTGGTCTGAGGGTGTGGTGGGGGAGGGCAGCCGCTCCCATCCAGAGGACTTTCCCTCTTTTGATTTCCAACAAGCCTGGCCCAATTCTCCTTCCCCACCTGTTCCAGAATTGCCCTGCACGGAGGAACAAAGTGCTGCGAGGTGAGGGGCGGGGAAGTGAATAGGAAGGATAATCCCAAAGGATCAGTTAGGGTTCATTCTGCAGCCCTCCCTGACTGTCAGAATCTGTTGAGTGGCTCGTGGGGAGCCGGAACCCACACGTGCTGAATGAAATCACGGGAACGCGGGTCTGTGGAACAACACGGCGGCGCATCCGCGTGCGCGGTTATCTGCGTATTTGCGGGATTGTGAGTCCCCACGAGGGCATCCACTGGGCATGGGTACGTGCAGAGGTGGAGCTAAGGATGGCTAGAGAAGACTTTGGTCTCCCTCTAACCTCTGCCGGCGCCTCCCGCTTCCTTTGATGTGGACTGGACAATCTTGGGTAAAGAGCTGCTTAGAGACAGGTCCATCTAGGTTGACTCCTAGATAAGACATTCCGGAGCGCAGACTTGTGTACTTGAGGGTTCTTGTACATCAAATGCTTCCTTAGAGGGCCTGGGGCACAGTCCCGGGCCTCAGACCGGGGGTAGGAGTGAGGTCAGCCCAAGTGCAAAGGGGACCCTGGTCTCTCTTCTCTCCGGCAAAACACCGGATGGAACCTTTTGTTAGTCCCCTTGCCCCCAGTCCCTGTGGAACTGGGGCAGCCCCTTCCTTTGTCTGGGCCCTAGACTTCCAGGCGGCCACACAGGGACCCCCGCCTCCTTCTCGGGCCGAAGGGGCCGTGGGGAGGCCGCGGGAGGGGAAGCTGCGGGTGGAGGAGACCGCCCTGGCAATGACAGGGTGCCCTTGGGCCCCAGCCCACCCCGCCCCCGCTTCGTTTCTTGGGGCACCCCCCAACCCTGGCGGGAATGGAGGCGGGGGCGGCGCGGCAGGTGTCGGCGAGGCCACGCCCCTCCGCCCTCCTCCTTTGTACCTGCCGGGACCCGCAGCCGCCGAGCTACGAGCGCTACGTGCTGCAGCCCGCCGGGGCGGGGCGGGGGGCGCCGGCCGCCTCCACCTCGCCTTCTTCACCCCACCCCCTCCACCGCGCCGGCTGGGGGCCTCCAGGGCGTCTCTGGGGACCAGCCGCATTCCGCCCCTCGCCTGCCCCTCGCCTGCGCGCCACTCTCGTGGAGCTCGCAGACCATCACCTGAGCCAGGCTTTGCCGGCCAGTCGGGGTTCCAGCGACCCTTCTGCACGCGGTGCCCGCCTCGTCTCCCCCTCCCAGCGCTTAGCCAACTCGCACTCCCCAGGCCCGGCTCCAACGCTGCTTCCGGGAAGCCCGCTCAGACTCTCAGCGTTAGTCACTGTCCTCGGGGAGCCCCCAGAGCCCTGATCCCTCCAGTCGAGGCTCGCCTGCTCTCAAGATCCAGGGTGGGGCCCAGAGCATTGCCCCGCACAGGCCTGACCGCCGTCCGCACAAGTGTCTTCCCGAGGGAGTGAGGGAGAGAAGCAGGAGGCGGGCAGGAAGGAGAATCGAGATTTCCCAAGCCCAGCGGGGACCCGTCCGCGGCCAGAGCTGAGGTCCGAGCTTCCCTGTCAGCCCTGACCACTGACCCTGGGGCCTCCTCGATTTATACGACCTGCTCAACCATGCCTCTGGTCTCCCAGTCTTTGCTCAAGCTGTTCCTTCTGTCTCCCTCAGCCACAAGTGCAAATCCGACCCTTCCAAGACCCATCTCTCCAGCAGAAGTAGTACCTGATCCCCGGGGCTTTGTCATAGGCGCACCCGACTATTGTGCCTGGTGCTGTGCACAGCATGTGGCATTTCCCCCTCCTGGTGACCCTGCAAGAGAGAGCGAGGGAACAGCCTGCAGGTGGCTGACCTGGGGTTTGAACTTCGTGCTGGAAAGACATCATACACCAAAACACATGCCAAACATGCTTTCTCCCACCCTACACTGTTGCCTGGCACCCCCAGGCCTTCCCCTGGGGACAACTGTTTCTTTGAACCGCTCCCCTGGTCACCACCTTTTCCCCCTTTCAGACCTGAGCCGGGCAGGGCTGGATGCTTGCTCAAGCGCTAGGTCAGTCTGGGTCCCTTGTGGTTTGGGGCCTTCTTGAGGAATTTCAGGGGTGAATATGTAGGGTGTGGTGAGAGGGAGGTGGGAGCCGCAAGAATGTGGGCTTGGAGGGGAGGCAGCAAAAGGTGGTGGAGTTGCTTTCCCAGAGCTCTGGGAAAAGCAGGGGCTAGTTATGAAAGAAGCAAGATCCGATGCTGTAAGGAACACTGACTACACCCCTCTCCTTTTCCCTCAGATTCCTGACTTCAAGTGACTATAGGGAGGAGAGACCTCTGAGGGCCAAGGGCTGGGGGCCCTGTAGCAACAAGGAAAGACATGGGCTCCTGACACTTGAGTCTAGTCTAGGAACTCTTGCTCACGCGGGGCCCTCATTACCCTCTAGGGAACACCTCCCCCTCCTCATCCTCAGTCTGCAGAGCCAGGAATGGGCGTGTCAGGCGCTGATGGGTTTGCAGTGGCCCCTCTGGCCTCTGTCCACACTCACCTTCCCGGACCTGCTCCACAGGAGCCTGGTGAAGGGGCAACATCACAACAATGGGCAGAATAAAAGATTCCTGATGCTGCTATGCGTGCTGAGCCCTGACTTTTAGGAATATTTCAGCACATCATGAGACACTGCAGCATTTATCTAATCTGGTTTGTAAAGCTAGCTGTGCTTCCCACATGAGACTTTAAAAAAGTGCTTATTGCTGAAGAAGAGAAAAATACAAGAGTTAACAGGAGTTTTCTCCACCCTTTGACAGGTACAGCAGGGGGTGCAGATAACAGAGCTGTGAGTCAAGGTGCCTGGGCTCCAACCCTGGCTCCCCTACCTGCCCACCAGCCAGGTCCCCTCTCTGAGCCTCAGTGTCCTCATCTGTAAACGGAAAACAGATGAACCCCTCCCCTAGACACTGCTTATAAGAAGTAAACAGCATGAAGAAGACTCAGCACCTGACCGGCTGCTGCTCCCCTCCCCTCCCTCCTTTCTCATCTGGGGGATTATCTGGGCAGGCGGCCTGGGGAAAAGGATGAGCAGTCCAGGGAGCCAGCAGATTTGAGAGGTGGGGGAGCCACTTACTAGCTGTATTCAGACTGAGCAGGAGACCCACCATCTGGGAAGTTTAGTAACACCTTCAAAATCAGTATAAAGCCACCTGCCCTGCTGATGTCTGGAGGTTTGGGGAGATTCATTTGCTACCATGACTAGGAGGGAAATTAGGCAATATCATTACACAAATTAAAATCCACATACTCTCTGATCTAGCAATGCCATTTCCAGTGGGTATTCCTCCTCTGAGGAGAGTGACACATGAAAAGGTTATCTCTTCAGCACTGTTTCAGTAGCCCAAGGTTAGGAACAACTTAGTGTCCATCAGCAGTACGGTAAATGATGCTGTCTCCATATGCTGAGTATTAAGTGACTGTTGAAGCACAGGCCAGCTCTAGGTGCTGATATGGGATGAGGGATTTGAGATCATGTGGCTGGAAGTAGGGAGAGTTTTCCAGTCACCTCAGGCTCAGGGTCTGAATGTGAGGGGCTTTCCGAACCTTTGGGCAACAATGCCTGTTCCGTGACTAATTCAAGGAGCTTTTATTCTGCAACTTCTATGCGCCAGGTTCCTCCATGAAACGAGTTCCAGTCCTGGCACAGGAAGGAGACTGCCCTTGAATCATACTGGGCTCTTGATGGATTCCCCTCACTGACCGTGTGGTTGTGCTCTGGGCCCCTGTCACCTCTTTGCCTCAGGCCTCCATCTATACATGTGGGCTTGGGAGGATGGTAGTATCTAAAGGTACTTCCTCTGCTGACAGTCCAGGATTCAGGAGTTAGAAAGAAGATCCAGGATCTTTGTCAGAACACTCTAAATGAGCACCTTTGCTACCTCATTGGGGCTCCTCCTAAGTCACACACAAGGGGAACCTGTTCCCTGGAGAGGGACATTCTGAGATGACCCAGCTCTGCTGGGAGCCTTCAGTGACTGTGTGTCAATCCCCGAATCACAGGAGGGTTTTCTCAGCAGATTCCCAGGAAACACCCAACCTCTGGGCCTCTCCTCCAAGCAGGGCCATCAGAGTAAACACTGAGCTGGTGCCATCAGAATTTATTCTCAGTGTAGCATTCTGAAGAGAAAATAAGGAAACACACTTTCCCCTCTCTGCCTTGGTTGGATTTATCCTCTTTAGGAGGGAAGAGGACATAAGCTTCATGGAAGAAGGGTGCCTGTCTGTTTTGTTCACTGCTTATTCCACAGCATTCAGAGCAGGGTCTGGTGCACAGTAGGTGCTCAGTAACTGCTGAATGAGGAGAAGACTCTGCGACACTGAGGGGAGCACTCTCTGGAAGTGGGAGGTGATACCTGGCCTGTGGCAGGGCGAGTCACTCAGACTCTCGGTTCCCTCATCCCTGGAACCAAAGCCTGGGCAAGATGGAGAAGACTATGGGCTGTGGAGCCAGGCAGACTGGCCTCCTGCCTTTCCCGACCTTTACCAGCCACAGGGACTTGAGCAAATAGCACGACCCCAACAGGCTTCAACTTCCCTGATCTGTAGAAGAGAGTGAAATTATACCACGTCCAGATCATGAATAGGCACCCATTGTTGCGCCTGATTTTTCTTTTTTCCCCAGAAGAGTGGAGGGTATTCCTATTGACGTATTGCCCCCTAGTCCAGGGGACAAAGGCTGTACTCACCACTCACAGTGAGATGAGTGCCTGGTCCAGACTTAAACTCCATGTCACCATGTTCTCCTTTCCGGAACTTCACACACTGGTAGACACCAGTGTCTGCTGGGGTGATGTTCCTGATGTGGATGGAAAAGTCCATCTTGTTTCTCTTTGTGGCATCTGCAACATTTGTTACTCTGGGGAGGGGGTCTTCTTTTGGACTGTAGATTAACTCCTGACCTGGCCCAGTTCCTCTGAACCACATGATGGGCCCCACGGGGCTCAGGGAGGGCAAGGTGCAGTGCAGAGTGGCCGTCTCTCCTGCTGCAACTGACACTGACCTCTCAGGCTGAAGCACCTGCAGCTCCCCCTCACCTGCCGCTCCTGGAGGAAGACACAAAGTAGTTCTTTGTACATCCTTATGTGAGCCTATGTGTTTTCTTCAATATGTATCAACAACAGGTTTTATTGACTTAGTGCACCAGGAGCCAGCCTTGAACTCAGGTCGTTGCATGTACATTGCATGTGACCTATACCATGAGCCTGTAATGTGAGACACTAACACAAGAGAGTAACTGAGGCACAGAGGGGTCAAATGATGTGGCAGAGAATGGGACTGAGTACGTGAGCCCTCTTTGGATGTGTCTGCTGCTGCTGCTAAGTCGCTTCAGTCGTGTCCGACTCTGTGCGACCCCATAGACGGAAGCCCACCAGGCTCCCCCGTCCCTGGGATTCTCCAGGCAAGAACACAGGAGTGGGTTGCCATTTCCTTCTCCATGCATGAGAGTGAAAAGTGAAAGGGAAGTCGCTCAGTCGTGCTACACCAGATATTTCTGGCTCTTTTTGTGGCCTCATGCAGGGTCACACTTCTAACCTTTGCATTAACTGGAACCACATGTCTTTTTTAGACCACTGAGTTGTGAGAAGTGATGGATGTATTTTGTAGGCTATTTATTTAATGAGAAAAGTTTTATGAAACAACTTCTTTCTTCCCCAGAGATCCACATTCTCATGCTGGGGTTGGCTCCAACAACCTGGTTACATAAGTGATAGTGATGAGCAGAGCTCCCAATACAAAATGCACAGTTAGTTCAAGAAGAAAGTAAAACATTGTTTGAAGTCCCTGAGATTTTATCCCAATGACATGAGTGAGTGAGTGAAAGTTGCTCAGTCGTGTCTGACTCTTTGCAACCCCATGGAATAGTTCATGGAATTCTCCAGGCCATAATACTGGAGTGGGTAGCTGTTCCCTTCTCCAAGGGTCTTCCCAACCCAGGCCTCCCACATTGCAGGCAGATTCTTTACCAGCCGAGCCACCAGGGAAGCCCTCCAATGACATAGTCATGTTAAATTAGTTACCTTAGGCTACTGTAATAAACTGTCAAAAATTTAGTGTCGTAAAATGATAACTTTGGATGTCAAAGGACCAAAAATGGTATTACTGGACTAAAATCAAGCAGTCAGCTGGGTCACATTTCTGGAGGCTGTGATCATTGCCTCTCCAAATTCTTGAGCTCGCTACACTCCTTTCTTCATGGTTTCAATCTTCTTATGACTCTAGCAGTGCTTCCGTTGCCATTTGCTCTTCTCTAACTTTGGATTTCCTGTCTCCTTTTTACCAGATTCTATCAGGCTCACACTGATAAGCTAGGATATTCTCCCCATAGAAGAGTCTTAATTCACTTTTACAAACTCTCTTTTGCCACATGAAATAAAATAGTCATAGATGAGTATTAGGACCTGGATCACTTCGGGGAACACTATTCTTTATTGTTTGTTTACCTGATTTATAACTTTTTAAAACTGATGTGGGTTAGGGTTAGCTTCCTTGATGCATCAGTGGTAAAGAATCCGCTGGTCAAGCAGAAGATGCGGGATTGATCCCTGGTTGGGGAAGATACCCTGGAGAAGGAAACGGCACCCACTCCAGTACTCTCATCTGGGAAACCCCATGGACATAGGAGCCTGGCTGGCTACAGTCCATGGGGTTGCAAAGGAGTCAGACGTGACTCAGTAACTAAACAACAACTGTTGGTTTACAATGCTGTGTTGATTTCTGCTGTACAGAAAATGACTCAGTTATACACATATATACATTCTTTTTTAAAATATATTCTTTTCCATTTTGGTGTATCACAGGATACTGAATACAGCTCTCCATGCTATATAGAAGGACCTTGTTGTTTATCCATACCATACATAATAGCTTACAATCCCCTATGCTCTCCCCACTGGCAGCCACAAGTCTGTTTTCCACACCAGCAAGTCAGTTGCTGTTTCACAGGCAGGTCCTCATCTGTGTCATTTTCTTTTTCTGGCATGGCTTTTAGGATACTAGTTCCCTGACAGGGGTCAAACCTGGGCTGTCTACAGTGAAAACTCAAGAGTCCTTGCCACTCGGCCACCAGGGAATTCCCCGTGTCATCTTTTAGATTTCACATATAAGTTATAAGGTATTTCTCTCTCTCTTTCTAATTTAGTTCATTTATTATGATAATCTCCATTCCCTTTTTCAAGGGATCTTCCTGACCCAGGGATTGAACCTGGATCTCCTGCATTGCAGGCAGATTCTTTATCATTTGAACCACCAGGGAAGCCAATGATAATCTCTAGTTGGTCCACATTGCTTCAAATGGCATTATTTCATTTTTTGTGTGGGTTTGAGTAGCATTTCATTGTATACACATACCACACTTCTTTATCCATTCAACTGTTGATGGACTTCAGTGTTGTTGCTGTATCTTAGATATTGTGAATAGTGCTGCTTTGAGCATATGGATGCATGTATCTTTGTGGATTAGAGTTTTGTCTGGATATATGCCTAAGAGTGGGATCACTGGATAATATGGTAATTCTATTTTTATTTTACTGAAGAAACTTCATATGTTTTCTATAATGACTGTACCAACTTCCATTTCCACCAGCAGTGTAGGTGGATCCCTTTTCTCCACATCCTTTCCAGTATTTATTATTTGTAGAGCTTTTAATAATGACCATTCTGACTAGTGTGAGGCAGAACCTCATTGTAGTTTTGATTTGTGTTTCTCTAATAATTAGTGAATGTCTTTTCATATACCTATTCGCCATTTTTATTTCTTTGGAGAAATGTCTACTTATATTTTCTGCCCATTTTTCAATTAGGTGTTTTGTTATTTTGTTGTTGAGTTACATGAATTGTTTATGTATTTTGGAAATTAAGCCCTTGTCAGTCACATCATTTGCAAATATTTTCTCCCATTCCATATGTTGTCTTTTTGTTTTGTTTATAATTTCTTTTGCTGTGCAAAAGTTATAGTTTGATTAGATCCCACTTCTTTATTTTTGTTTTCACTTGTATTGCCCTGGGGGACTGACATTTGGTTTTAGTATATGATCTCTTTTATGTATTGTTGGATTTGGTTTTCTAATATTTTGTTGAGAATTTTTTCATTGATATCTATCAAAAATATTGGCTTATAATTTTCTTTTTTGATGGTGTCTTTGTCTGGTTTTGATATCAGAATGATGCTGGCTTCATAGAACATCTTTGGAAGTGTTCCCTCCTCTTGACATTTTGGAAGAGTTTGAGAATTATTAGTAAAATTTGATCTTTGTATGCGTGGTGGGCTTTGCCTGAGAAGCCATCTCTGGTCCTAAACTTTTATTTGTAAGGAGTTTTTTCTTTCCTTAGATTAATATATTTATTATTATTATTTTTGGCTGCAGTGGGTCTTTGGTGCTGCACGCTGCTTTCTCTAGCTGTGGCAGGTGGGCTACGCTTCCTTGTAGTATGTGGCTTCTCATTGCAGTGGCGTCTCATGCTACAGCACACAGGCTCTAGGCGTGTGGGCTTCCATAGCGGCAACACGTGGCCTCAGTATTACAGCTCACAAGTTCTAGAGTCCTGATTTAGTAGCTGTGATATGCAGGGTTAGTTGCTCTTAGAAGTGGGGTCTTCCTGGCCTAGGGATGGAAACAGGGACCCTTGCGTTGCAAGGAGGATTCTTAACCACTGGAGCACCAGGGAAATCCCCAGGAGTTTTAAAATTACAGATTCTATTTCACTTCTAGTGATTGGTCCATTCAAATTATCTATTTCTTCTTGGTTCAAATTTGGTGAACTGTATGCCCATATCTTCTAGGTTGTCAAATTTGTTGGCATATAATTCATAGGATTATGAATTCATAGGATTCTCTTGTGTTCTACATACATATATACATAAGATATATATGTGTGTGTGTGTGTGTATATATATATATAAAACTGATACAGCAGTATCAGTTGTTATGTTTCCTTTTCCATTGTTTATTTTGTTTATTTGGATTCTCCTTTTTCTTCTTGGTGAGTCTGGCTAGAGGTCTGTCAATCTTCTTTACTCTTTCAAAGAATCGGCTTTTAGTTTTATAGATTTCTTCCATAGTTTCTTTAATTTCTATTTTATTTATGTCCTCTCTGATCTTTATTATTCTTTTCCTTCTGCTGACTTTACACTTTTTTCCCCCTTTTTTTCTAATTCTATTAGGTTAGGTAGGTTAGATTTCTAACTTGAGATTTTTCTTGTGTGTGTGTGTGTGTGTGTGTTGTTAATGAAAGCCTATGATACTTCTCTCTTAAGAACTACTTTTGCAACATCCCATAGATTTTGTGTGGTTGTGTTTTCGTTATCATTTGTCTTAACGTATTTCTAACAGAAGCAGAAGATATTAAGAAGAGGTGGCAAGAATACACAGAAGAATTGTACAAAAAAGATCACGATGGTGTGATCACTCATTTAGAGCCAGACATCCTGGAATGTGAAGTCAAGTGGGCCTTAGAAAGCATCACTACGAACAAAACTAGTGGAGGTGATGGAATTCCAGTTGAGCTATTTCAAATCCTGAAAGATGATGCTGTGAAAGTGCTGCATTCAATATGCCAGCAAATGTGGAAAACTCAGCAGTGGCCACAGGACTGGAAAAGGTCAGTTTTCATTCCAGTCCCAAAGAAAGGCAATGCCAAAGAATGCTCAAACTACCACACAATTGCACACATCTCACATGCTAGTAAAGTAATGCTCAAAATTCTCCAAGACAGGCTTCAGCAATACATGAACCGTGAACTTCCAGATGTTCAAGCTGGTTTTAGAACAGGCAGAGGAACCAGAGATCAAATTGCCAACATCCTCTGGATCATGGAAAAAGCAAGAGAGTTCCAGAAAAACATCTATTTCTGCTTTATTGACTATGCCAAAGCCTTTGATTGTGTGGATCACAGTAAATTGTGGAAAATCCTGAAAGAAATGGGAATACCAGACCACCTGACCTGCCTCTTAAGAAACCTATATGCAGGTCAGGAAGCAACAGTTAGAACTGGACATGGAACAACAGACTGGTTCCACATAGGAAAAGGAGTACGTCAAGACTGT
>SJYX01008107.1:216997-227744 GCA_006410675.1 Oreotragus oreotragus | reverse complement strand
TGTGAGAGTTGGACTATAAAGAAAGCTGAGTGCCGAAGAATCGATGCTTTTGAACTGTGGTGTTGGAGAAGACTCTTGAGAGTCCCTTGGACTGCAAGGAGATCCAACCAGTCCATCCTAAAGGAGATCAGTCTCAGGTGTTTATTGGAGGGACTGATGCTGAAGCTGAAACTCCAGTACTTTGGCCACCTGATGTGTAGAGCTGACTCTTTGGAAAAGACCCTGATGCTGGGAAAGATTGAGGGCAGAAGGAGAAGGGGATGACAGAGAATAAGATGGTTGGATGGCATCACTATCATGGGTGATGGACATGGGTTTGGGTAGACTCTGGGAGTTGGTGACGGACAGGGAGGCCTGGTGTGCTGCGGTTCATGGGGTCGCAAAGAGTTGGACATGACTGAGTGACTGAACTGAGCTAAAGTGAAAGTGATGTCGCTCAGTCGTGTCCGACTCTTTGCGACCCCATGGACTGTAGCTTATCAGGCACCTCTGTTCGTGAGATTTTCCAGGCAAGAGTGCTGGAGTGGATTGCCATTTCCTTCTCCAGGGGATCTTCCCGACCCAGGAATCCAACCCGGGTCTCCAACCCGGGCAGACGATTTACCGTCTGAGTCACCAGGGAAACCCGAACTGAACTAAGGTATTTTAAAATTTTCTCTTTGATTTCATCATTGATCCATTGGTTTTTTAGTAACATGTCATTTGCTCTCCATGTAATTGTTTTTTCTCATTTCTTTTCTGTGGTTAATTTCTAGATTCATGCCACGTAGTCAGAAAAAATTACTTGAGATAGTTTCTATACTCTTAAATTTGTTAGGTCTTGTTTTGTGCCCCAATATGTGGTCAATCTGAGAAAATGCTCCATGAATACTTACAAAGAATGTGTGCTCTGCTTTTGGGAGGATATAATGTCCTGAAAATGTCAATTAAGTCTAACTGTTCTTTTATATAATTTAGGATCTCTGTTGCCTTATTGCTTTTCTCTCTAGAAAATCTGCCCATTGATGCAGAGCGGGGTGGAAAGTCTCCTACTATTTATGTCAGTTTCTTCCCTTGTATCTGATAGTATTTGTTTTATGTATTTGGGTGCTCCTATAAATAGGTGCATATATGTTGATAAAATTCTCTTCTTATATTTATTCTTTTATCATTTTATAGTGTCCTTTTTACCTTTGTGGCCTTCATTAAAATCCATTTTGTCTGATATGTGTATTGTGACCCCCACTTTCTTCTAATTTCTATTTACATGAAATATTTTTTCCATCCATTCACTTTCAGTTTATGTGAGCCCTTTGCCCTAAATTGGTTCTCTTGTATGCAGCTCTCCTCATTGTATTGCAGACTCTTATTTTTAAATCTAATCTGTCAGTCTGTGTCTTTTGATTGGACCATTGAGTCCATTGACATATAAGGTAATTATTGATAGATGAGTATGTGTTTATTGCCATTTTAAGTTTTTCTTTCCAATTGATTTTATATTTCTTCTTTCTCCCTTTCTTTTTATTTTACTTTTTTCTTTTGTGGTTTTATGATTTTCTTTTGTATTATACTTATGTTCTCTTCTTTTTGTTTTGTGTGAATCTATTGTGTGTTTTAAATTTGTGGTTACCCTGTTTTACAAGTATGTCAATCTCACCTATAACTATTTGTCTTAGAAAGAAAAAGAAAGAAAGAAGGAAGGAAGGGAGGGAGGGAGGGAAGGAGGGAGGAAGGAAGAATTCATGTCCATTGAGTTGGTGATGCTTTCCAATCATCTCGTCCTCTGTTACTTGCTTCTCCTCATGCCCTCAATCTTTCCCAGCATCAGGGGCTTTTTCAGAGAGTCAGCTCTTCAGATCAGGTGGCCAAATATTGGAGCTTCAGCATCAGTCCTTCCCGTGAATATTCAGGGTTGATTTCCTTTAGGATTAATGGCTTTGATCTCCTTGCTGTCCAGGGGACTCTCAACAGTCTTCCCCAGAACCAAGGTTCAAAAATATCAGTTCTTCAGTGCTCAGCCTTCTTTATGGTCCAGCTCTCACATCTGTACATGACTACTGGAGAAACCATAGCTTTGACTATGTGGATCTTTATCAGCAAAGTGATATCTCTAGTTTTTAACACTCTGTTGAGGTTTGTCATNACCAAGGTTCAAAAATATCAGTTCTTCAGTGCTCAGCCTTCTTTATGGTCCAGCTCTCACATCTGTACATGACTACTGGAGAAACCATAGCTTTGACTATGTGGATCTTTATCAGCAAAGTGATATCTCTAGTTTTTAACACTCTGTTGAGGTTTGTCATAGCTTTTCTTCCAAAGAGCAGGTGTCTTTTAATTTCATGGCTGCAGTCACAGTCCACGGTGATTTTGGAGCCCAAGAAAATAAAGTCTGTCAGTGTTTCCATTTTTTTCCCCCCATCTATTTGCCATGAACTGACAGGACCAGATGCCATGATCTTAGTTTTTCGAATGTTGAATTTCAAGCCAGTTTTTTCATTCTCCTCTTTCTCCTTTATCAAGAGGTTTTTTAGTTCATCTTAACTTTCTGAGGTTATTGACATGTTTTGATTCCAGAAATCTTGATTCCAGCTTGTGATTTATCCAACCTGGCATTTCATATGATGTTGCAAAGACTTAGACATTACTGAGTGATTTTTCACTTTCACTTTTCACTCTGCATGTAAGTTCAATAAGCCGTGTGATGATATGTAGTTTTGACGTACTCCTTTCCCAATTTTGAACCATTCTGTTGTTCCATGTCTTGTTCTAACTGCTGCTTCTGAACCTGCAAACAGCTTTCCATTTATGATATAATATTGCTCAGCCATAAAAATGAAGTTTTGCCATTTGCAGCAAAATAGATGGACTTGGAGGCATTATGCTAAACGAAATAAGTAAGACAGAGAAAGACAAAGTGTATGATACAACTTATATGTGGAAAATAAAAAATACAACAAACTAGTTAATATAACAATAAAGAGACAGACTCAAAGATATAGAGGACAAACTAGTAGGAACAAAGAAAGGAAGAGGAAAATATAGGCTAAGGGGTAAACAGGTGCAAATCATTACATATGAAATAAGCTATAAGGATATATTGTACTATACCAGGAATACAACCAAAATTTTATAATAACAATAAATGGAGTATAACCTTTAAAAATTGTGAATCACTATATTTTATACCTGTAATTTACAAATTATTTTACAGCAACTATATGCTTTTGAACTGTGATGTTGGAGAAGACTCTTGAGAGTCCCTTGGACTGCAAGGAGATCCAACCAGTCCATTCTAAAGGAGATCAGCCCTGGGATTTCTTTAGAAGGAATGATGCTAAAGCTGAAACTCCAGTACTTTGGCCACCTCATGTGAAGAGTTGACTCATTGGAAAATACTTTGATGCTGGGAGGGATTGGGGGTAGGAGGAGAAGGGGATGACAGAGGATGACATGGCTGAATGGCATCACTGACTCGATGGACGTGAGTCTGAGTGAACTCCGGGAGTTGGTGATGGACAGGGAGGCCTGGCGTGCTGTGATTCATGGGGTCGCAAAGAGTCAGACATGACTGAGCGACTGAACTGAACTGATACTTCAATATAAAGGAAATAGCCCAAAATTCCATCAATCGATGAATAGAAAATTAATGTGATATATATATATCTCATATATATATGAGATATATATATCATATATATAATATTTCAGCCCTAAAAAGTAAAACATTTTGACATCTATGTCATGGCATGGATGAACCTTAAAAATACACTCAGTGAAATAAGCCAGATAAAAAAGGACAAATAGATGATTTCACTTATGGTACACAGAATAAGCAAATTCACAGAACAGATGTTTCCAGTGGTTGCAGGGAAAAAGAAATGAGGAGTTACAGTTTAACGAATAGATTTTCTGCTACAGATGTTGAAAAAGTTCTGGCACTAGGTACTGGTAATGCTTCACAACACTGTGAAGGTCCTCAGTGCCACTTTGTGTCCTTAAAAGTAGTTAAAATGGTAAATTTTATGTTTTTTATATTTCACTGCAAAAAAAATGAGATCTGAAACATGGTGATTGCCCCAAATAAAGCTTTCGAACTGAACTAAATGGTTCAAGGAAAAATTAAATGTGTGATTCTACACTTGATCTGAGCCAAAAGGCCAAGAAGTGATAAATGTGTGATTCTAAATGTTGATACATTTGAGAAAACTACAAGTGAATAGGAAGGTAGAACCATGGGGACAAGCAAGCAAGGAAACAGCAAATTCCAAAATCATGTTTTGAAAAGAACTGCAGGTGGCTGACTACATTTGGACAATGAGCTACAAGTTGAAGGGACACGAGTCACCCTGGGGCCAATTATTTTACTACATGTGCAAGTTTACCAGATTGATTTCGCTGCCTCCTTAACTACCCAGTTTCTGGAGATACAGAGAAATACAAACATATTCCTTATCTGAAATGTTCTATTAAACAGGCAAGGGTCTAATTACAGGGGTATAAATCAGAGGAGCAGGCTGTTGTGCCACAAACAAATTCTGTATTTTTTCTGTTTCTTCCCTACTCCTTGGGTAGAAAATGTGTGGTTCATCTTTGTGGCATGTGAGCTGGTAACCCACTCACTTCAGTTCAATTCAGTCACTCAGTCATGTCCTACTCTTTGTGATTCCATGGACTGCAGCACGCCAAGCTTCCCTGTCCATCACAAACTCCAGGAGCTTGCTCAAATTCATGTCCATTGACTCAAGTGATGCCATCCAACCATCTCATCCTCTGTCCCCTTCTCCTCCTGCCTTCAATCTTTCCCAGCATCAGAGTCTTTTCCAGTGAGTCAGTTCTTCACATCAGGTGGCCAAAGTATTTGAGTTTCACCTTCAGCATCAGTCCTTCCAATGAATATTCAGGACTGATTTCCTTTAGGATGGACTGGTTTGTCTCCTTGCTACAAGGGACTCCCAAGAGTCTTCTTCAACACCACTGTTCAAGAGCTTCGGTTCTTCCATGCTCAATTTCATTATGGTCCAACTCTCACATCCAAATATGACTACTGGAGCTTTGACTATACGGACCTAAGCACTATTTGTAACCAATCATGCCTCCTAATGAGGGTGCATGCTATTACAGGGTAAGTACTGTGATGTGCCAACATCATCAAATGGTTTAGGTTTTTAAGTCTAGACAAGATTGAGGTTAAGGAAGTTGAACTGTTAAGACAAAAATTGGAAGAAATAGGAAAGAACATTGGAGGGAGGAATGGAAGGAGAGGAGGAGGGGGAAGAGAATAAGGATCAGGAGCCAAAGAATTAAAAAATCTGTGAATCAATAATTATCCTATTTATATCTCTGCTCCAAGCCTTTCCTCTAAACTCTGAATTGAATGTCCAACTATATACTCTTCATGTTCTTTGTATAGATATAACCATCTCACAGTTAAAACATCTAAAACTGGACTGAATTTCCCCCACATTCTCTGTATTTCAGCTGAGCCACTCTTCCTTCTTCCAGATTGTTAGGGAAATTAAATAAATAATCTTGTTTAAGCTTCAGAGACAAAGCAGAGCAGGCCTGTGACCTTGCTTCTAACCTGCTTGGACACTGCCCTGACTGTGAGTGCCCTGACTTGCCTGCTGTGAGTGCAAATCTTGTAGCACCATGGATAAAAATCTTAAAATTGTTGAGCCGCTGGAGAGGCCCTGGCTAACCAAGTCACAGGCTCAACATTCCAAGTTTTACATGACAAAACAAACAGCATTAATGTGAAACCAGAACTGCAGTTTGCTCACAGATTGATGATGATATCAGTTTGCATTCTGTGATTATAACCGGGAGTCCTGAACTACAGGTTTTGAATTCTCACCTACAGAACGGACATACTGCCTGAGACCTTTTCGCAACTGGGACTCCAGATGTGCTGTGTCATGGGAACTTCCCAGGGCTGTTTGAGTCTGGATGTTGGTCAAAACCCAATTTGATTATGTATCTTCTGCTATTTCTATTTCTCTCTTTTAAAAAAAAATGTTAGTATATCGAAAGAGAGCTAGATAATTCTCTAATCAGTTCAGTTCAGTTCAGTCACTCAGTCATGTCTGACTCTTTGCAACCCAATGGACCGCAGCATGCCAGGCTTCCCTGTCTATCACCGACTCCCGGAGTTTGCTAAAAACTCATGTCCATCGCATCAGTGATGCCGTCTAACAATCTCATCCTCTGTTGTCTCCTTCTCCTTCTGCCTTCAATCTTTCCCAACATCAGAGTCTTTTCCAGAGTCAGTTCTTCACATCAGGTGACCAAATAATTGGAGTTTCAGCTTCAGCATCAGTCTTTCCAATGAATATTTAGAAATCAGTGATGCCGTCTAACAATCTCATCCTCTGTTGTCTCCTTCTCCTTCTGCCTTCAATCTTTCCCAACATCAGAGTCTTTTCCAGAGTCAGTTCTTCACATCAGGTGACCAAATAATTGGAGTTTCAGCTTCAGCATCAGTCTTTCCAATGAATATTTAGAACTGATTTCCTTTAGGATTGACTGGTTTGATCTCCTTGCAATCCAAAGGACTCTCAAGAGTCTTCTCCAACACCACAGTTCAAAAGCATAGATTCTTTGCTGCTCAGCTTTCTTTATAGTCCAACTTTCACATTCATACATAACTACTGGATTTGTATACAATGAGCAGCTTATTTTGTTAACAAATCCTTTGAACCTGGAACAAAAGTGAAAACTTTCACCAAAATACAGCTGCAGAAGTCTCAAAACCTTGGAGACTTTTTCTTCCACCTCAAAACCTATGCATCAGAAAATTCTATTGCCTCCTCATCAGCTTGCATCTGGAATCTGACTTTCTTCTCTTATCTCTACTAGCTCCTGCCCAAGTGCAAGTCACTTTTACATTATTTTTTTTTTTGCATAAATGTGATTATCTCAAATGATCTACTTGTTTCTTAGTACTCTTGCCTGGAAAATCCCTTGGACAGAGGAGGCTGGTAGACTGCAGTCCATGGGGTCGCTAGGAGTCAGATACAACTGAGTGACTTCACTTTCACTTTTCACTTTCATGCGTTGGAGAAGGAAGTGGCAACCCACTCCAGTATTATTGCCTGGAGAATCCCAGGGATGGGGAAGCCTGATGGGCTGCCGTCTGTGGGGTCACACAGAGTTGGACACGACTGAAGCAACTTAGCAGCAGCAGCACCTACTTGTTTCTGTTATGTATAGTCTGTTCTCAATCAAATAGTAGAATAAATTAAAACTCATGTCAGATTATGCCACTTCTCTCTTCAAGACTATGAGGGCTGAAATAGGAAGAATAAAATACCTAGGAATAAACCTACCTAAGGAGACATAAAAGTTGTATATAGAAAACTATAAGACACTCCTGAAAGAAATCAAAGACACTATAAATATAGGCTCACATTGTTCTTGGACTGGAAGAACCAATATTGTGAAAATGACTATACTACCCAAAGCAATCTCAGATTCAATGAAATCCCTATCAAATTACCAAAAGCATTTTTTTCATAGAACTAGAAAAAAATTCATAATTCATATAAAAATACAAATACCCTGACTAGCCAAAGTAATCTTGAGAAAGAATAATGGAGCTCAAGGAATCAACCTTCCTGACTTCAGATTGTATTTCAAAGCTCATCATAAAGACAGAATGGTACTGACACAAAAACAGAAAGATAGATAAGTGGAACTAGATAGAAAGTCCAAAGATAAATCCACACACCTATATACACCTTATGTTTGACAAAGGAGGCAAGAATATTCAATGGAGAAAAGATAGTCTCTTCAATAAGTGGTGCTGGAAAAACTGGACAGCTACATTTAAAAGAATGAAAGTAGAACACTTCCTAATACCATATACAAAGATAAACTCAAAACAGATTAAAACATAAATGTAAGATGAGAAACTATAAAACTCTTAGAGGAAAAGATAGGCAGTACAGTCTTTGACATCAGTCACAGCAAGATCCTCTATGACCCACCTCCTAGAGGAATGGAAACAAAAACAAAAATAAAACAAATGGGACCTAAGGGACCTAATTAAACTTAAAAGCTTTTGCACAACAAATGTAACCATAAACAAGATGAAAAGACAGTCCTCAGAATGGGAAAAAATAATTGCAAATGAAGCAACCAACAAAGGATTAATCTCCAAAATCTACAAGCAGCTCACGCACCTCAATATCATAAAAAGAGACATTTCTCCAAAGAAGACATGCAAGATGGTTAATAAACACATAAAAAATACCCAACATTGCTTATTATTAAATAAATGCAAGTCAAGACTACAATGCAAGTGAAAACAACCTCATCCCAATCAAGTTGGCCATCATAAAAAAAATCTATAAACAATGAATACTGGAGAGGATGTGGGAAAAGGGGAACACTCTTGGTGTTGCACTCTTGGTTGAAATATAAAATTTTTAAATAAGTTATTTATTTTAATTGGAGGATAATTACTTTACAATTGTGATGGTGGTTGCCTTATATCAACATGAATTGGCCACAGGTTTACCTGTGTCCCCCTCATCCTGAACCCCCCTCCCACCTCCCTTCCCATCCTATCCTTGTGGGTTGTCCCAGAACACCAGCTTTGGGTCCCCTATTTCATGCATTGAATTTGCACTGTTCATCTGTTTTATGTATGGCAATGTGCATGTTTCAACGCTATTCTCTCAAATCATCCCACCCTCACTTTCTCCCATTGAATCCAAAAGTCTGTTCTTTACATCTGTGTCTGGGAATATAAATTTACAGGGTGACTACAGAGACCAGTATGGAGATCCTTTAAAAACCTGAAATAAAACTACCCTAAAAAAAAAAAAAATAAAATAAAATAGGGCATACTCCTGGAAAAGTCTGCGTCCAATAAACTAAAAGAAATCTTAAAAGAAAAAACTGCAATGGCAACCATTCCACTCATAGCAAAACCAAATCCTTCAACACAGGAGGATGATTCTACTCTCAGGACTTTTGTACATGCTGCTCCCTGTCAGGAAGGCTTCTCCCCCAGATAACCACATAGCTCACTTCAGAATTTTCTTTTCAACTTTGCTCACAATCTCCCTTCTCAGAGATGCCCACCCAAGATCACCAGGTTTGAAATACATTGCACCCAACATATTCTCCCAATTTGTTATCTAGCTACTCTTTTTAAAGACACTTATCCCTTTCTAATATACTATGTTATTTAATTAAACGCTATTCTCTCAAATCATCCCACCCTCACTTTCTCCCATTGAATCCAAAAGTCTGTTCTTTACATCTGTGTCTGGGAATATAAATTTACAGGGTGACTACAGAGACCAGTATGGAGATCCTTTAAAAACCTGAAATAAAACTACCCTAAAAAAAAAAAAAATAAAATAAAATAGGGCATACTCCTGGAAAAGTCTGCGTCCAATAAACTAAAAGAAATCTTAAAAGAAAAAACTGCAATGGCAACCATTCCACTCATAGCAAAACCAAATCCTTCAACACAGGAGGATGATTCTACTCTCAGGACTTTTGTACATGCTGCTCCCTGTCAGGAAGGCTTCTCCCCCAGATAACCACATAGCTCACTTCAGAATTTTCTTTTCAACTTTGCTCACAATCTCCCTTCTCAGAGATGCCCACCCAAGATCACCAGGTTTGAAATACATTGCACCCAACATATTCTCCCAATTTGTTATCTAGCTACTCTTTTTAAAGACACTTATCCCTTTCTAATATACTATGTTATTTAATTAAATATAAGTCTATTTTTTATTGTCATTTCTTCCACTAGGCTAAATATCCGTGAGGACAATTTCTTCATCTCTTTTATCCACCAAAGTACCCCAAGTTCCTTTCTGCAATATAGAAAGTATCCCCCAAATATATGTTGTTTGAACTGCCCACTGTGACATCTCCATGAGACACTGAATTCTGTTTTAAGTGGAGATTTCTCTGGAAACTATTAATATAGCAGAAGCTGAGTTGTCCACGCAGGTCAGTTTATGAAAAACAAAAGAAATTTGCACTTGAAGAGGAAGAGCCCAGGAGAAGGAAACCACAGACCCTCTTTCCCACACTCCACACTTCTCCACACCCACTGGCAGGAGGTGCAGAAATATCACGGGATGGAAAAAGGGCACAGTATCAAGAAGAGCCGTGGTTAAACTCATGAGGTCAACTACCAGGTTGCTTGAGTTCAAATCATACCTTTATCAGGTACCTTGAACTGAGTGACCCTGAACTTTCCTTGTTCAGTTTTCTATCTGTAAGGTAGGGGTTGACAAGAGGATCTAGCTTGGATATAATGATCACGTGAGTAACTGATGTGAGCATTTCCAACATTGTCTGGCATAGGCTGAGTACTCAATAAATGAATAGTTATTAGATTTCCTATGGCATGAAAGCTTCAGATAGCATTATATATATATATATATATATATGTATATATATATGTTATAGATATGGATGTGGTTATAATTATAGTTATAGATATGGATATGAATATACAGGTGATATAGGCAAGATTCTTGTGTCTTTTATCCCTCCTTTCCTCCTCACTTCTATCCAGCATGGAAGCAGAAACTAAGATAACAACGCAAGAAATTCTACTTTTTAACAAAAAAGAAAAGTTTTCTTAACCTGAGTGAGGGTAAGGGGTAGATTTGGCATAGTCAATAAAGCAGAAATAGATGTTTTTCTAGAACTCTCTTGCTTTTTCCATGATCCAGTGGATGTTGGCAATTTGATCTCTGGTTCCTCTGCCTGTTCTAAAACCAGCTTGAACATC
>SJYX01008107.1:164286-211161 GCA_006410675.1 Oreotragus oreotragus | reverse complement strand
TAAGGTGTCCATATGTGTGTGGATTTATCTCTGGGCTTTCTATTTTGTTCCATTGATCTATATTTCTGTCTTTGTGCCAGTACCATACTGTCTTGATGACTGTGGCTTTGTAGTAGAGCCTGAAGTCAGGTAAGTTGATTCCTCCAGTTCCATTCTTCTTTCTCAAGATTGCTTTGGCTATTCGAGGTTTTTTGTATTTCCATACAAATCTTGAAATTATTTGTTCTAGTTCTGTGAAAAATACCGCATGTAGCTTGATAGGGATTGCATTGAATCTGTAGATTGCTTTGGGTAATATATTCATTTTCACTATTGCTTCTGGATTCTTGTAGTTCCTGTTTCTAGACAATGAAATAGGACTTGGGCAGAAAACATAGGTACAAGTTATGAATTTTGTGTTTTCAGAGAGATTGGACAAGCCTAGCAGAAATAATGCTTCCTCCCTACCTGGGGTCTCTGCTTTCTCCTCTGGGTCCCTTGCCCCATTCATAGTGAGCCCTCTTTCAAAAGCACCAGGCAAACTCACATAAACCAAGAGGATCTGTGGTTATGGTCTTTGTCCTAAAGGACCCTAGGATGGGACTGGTTTATGCTCTCCTTCCGTACTTGCCTCAGCAAAGACCTGCTCTTTGCTGGAAAAAGGAAGAGGGTTCACCAGGGCCTTCTCTATTTTGGGATGGAACCAGATCAGCATCTGAAATGATTTCCTATTCCAAACCTTATCGATGTTGCTAGTAAAATTTAGCCCAATTGCAAAGTGCAATGTGGACCTGGACTGGTATGGCCAGCACTCAAAAAAGGAAACATTTTCTACTTCTTTTAGGAGAAGAAGTAGATTATATGACCCAGAAATTATACTTCCAGGCATTTATCTCAGAGAAGTGAAAACTCTGTCCATACAAAATCTGTGCACAAATGTTTTAAAATGTTTCTTTTTGAGTCAAAACAGTGGAAAAATAAAAATGTCTAATAAAAGGGAAGAGTTTAACAACCTTTCTACATGAGGAAATACTATTCAACAGTACAAAAAAAATGAGTTATATGAGTACAGCTTTGTCTCTTGAAGGCATTATGCTGACTGAACAAAGCCAGTCTCAAAGTATCACTCCACTTGCACAACATTATCAAAATTATATATATATATAAAACAGACTGGCATTTGCCAGAGGTTTGGTTTGGTGGGGATGCATGTCAACTTGTCATGCTAGCACATGGGAGACTCTGTGGCTATGGAATGTTCTACATCCTGCCCATAGTGGTGGTTATACATATGCATGAAAGGATCAACATAAACCAAAATTAAGAGTGTTACAAACTCAGCTATAAATAATAATCTCATAGTAACAATAACATGGACACTATTAAGCTATCCAAAATTATAATTATATTAGAGTAATGAGGAATAATGTGTGCATAGGTCAGAAGTAACAGAACATTACATCTTCATCCTCCACACTGGGATGTCTATAAATAATGCCTAAGAGTGAAAAAAATCAAGAAGTATCAGTAAGCATACTATGTGACATTTGGCATTGAAACCTAAAATCATCAGTTAAGAGAGTTGAAAGTGGTTTTGTCTCAGAGGTGGAGAATGGCAGGAGGTTAGAGAGACTCCAGTTTTCATATGTATAACTTGTAGAACTATTGGACTCATAAACTATCTGCATATGAAACTTTAATAAATATAAAGATGATTAGATTTATGTCAACAGAGTTACACATAAAAAGAATGCCCTTACTGTTCAGCAATGGTAATAACTTTTAAGCTTGCTGTACAAAACAATGATGATCTACATCAAATACAATCTTATAGTCAAAACTCTTGAAAGCAGTAGTAATAATTTTTAAAGATTCCATAAACTAGAAAGTATTGAAGACAGTTTTAACTAGAGATGAATAAGACCATTTGTGGTAAAAACAACTGTAAAACTGTGAATTTAAAATCATTTGAAAAACTAAATAAACAGAGGCATATTATATACATAAATGAGGGAACTCAGTATTGGAAAATTTTCAATATTCCCAAATTCATATATAAATTCAATGAAATCAAGCAATATTCTAAAATAGTTTTTCATGAAAATGCATCAGGAGACTGAAACTGAAGAGATGAAAAAGTGATGTCATACAAATGGAAATGCCAAGAAAACAGGGATACTAATACCCTATCAGAAAAAAATAGACTTTAAAGCAAGGCTACACAAAAGACAAATGAAGCATTATATAATGGTAAAGTGATCAATATAAGAGGAGGTTATTAAACTCATTAACATACATACACCTCATACAGAAGCATCTAAATATATAGCAAATATTAACAGGCATTAAAGGAGAAGTTGGCAATAATACAGCAATAGTAGGGAACTTGACGGAGAAGGCAGTGGCACCCCACTCCAGCATTCTTGTCTGGAAAATCCCATGGATGGAGGAGCCTGGTGGGCTGCAGTCCATGGGGTTGCTAAGAGTCAGACACGACCGAGCAACTTCGCTTTCACTTTTCACTTTCATGCATTGGAGAAGTAAATGACAACCCACTCCAATATTCTTGCCTGGAGAATCCCAGGGACAGGGGAGCCTATTGGGCTGCCGTCTATGGGGTCGCACAGAGTCAGACACGACTGAAGCGACTTAGCAGCAGCAGCAGCAGCAGGGAACTTGAAGATCCCTTACATCAATGTACAGATTATCCAAGAGTAAATCAATAAGGTGGTCTTAAATGACAGAGTAGACTGGTTGGAATTAATAGATATATACTATAAAGCAGTAGAATGTACATCTTTTCAAGCATACATGGAGCATTTTCCAAGATAGTTCACATATTAGGCCAAAATTCAAGTCACAGTACATTTAAGAGGGTAGAAATTAGATCAAATACTTTTTCTGACCACAATGGGATGAAAGTAGAAATCAATTACAGGGAGAGAAATGCAAAAGAACAAACACATGGAGACTAAAACACATGATACGAGAAAACCAATGGTCAAAGAAAAAAAATCAAAGAGGAAATCAGAAAGTATCATGAGACAAGTGAAAATTCAAAATGACACTTTTCAAAATCTGTGTGATGCAGCAAAAGTAGTTTGAAGAGGAAAGCTTATAGTGATACGGGCCTACCTCAAGAAACAAGGAAAATCGTAAATGAACAACCTAATCTACGATCTAAATGAATTAGAACAGGGAGAACAGATGAGATGAAAAGTCAGAAGAAGGAAGAAAATAATAAAGATCAGAATGGATATAGATAAAAGAGACAAAATACACTAGAAAAGATAAATGAAACCTGGTTTTTTGAGAGCTGGTTATTTGAAAAGATAAAGTTAATAAACCTTTAGCCAGGCTCATTAAGAAGAAAAGAGATATTATACATGTTTCAATGCCATTCTCCCAAATCATCCCACTAGGTTCGATGCAGGATACAGGATGTTTGGGGCTGGTGCACTGGGATGACCCAGAAGGATGGGATGGGGAGGGAGGTGGGATGGGGATTCAGGATTGGGAACATGTGTACACCTGTGGCAGATTCATGTTGATGTATGGCAAAACCAATACAATATTGTAAAGTAATTAGCNTAGGTTCGATGCAGGATACAGGATGTTTGGGGCTGGTGCACTGGGATGACCCAGAAGGATGGGATGGGGAGGGAGGTGGGATGGGGATTCAGGATTGGGAACATGTGTACACCTGTGGCAGATTCATGTTGATGTATGGCAAAACCAATACAATATTGTAAAGTAATTAGCCTCCAATTAAAATAAATAAATTTAAATTTAAAAAAAAAGAAGAAAAGAGAGTGGCTTGAAATAAACAAAATAAGAAATGACAGAGAAATAGCAAATGATATTACAAAAAAAAATACTATAAAAAATTATACCAACAATTTTTACAAAGTAGAAGAAATGGACAATTTCTGGAAATATACATCCTTCCAAGACTGAATCAAGAAGAAATAGATAATCTGAACACTGATCATGAGTAGTGAAATTGCTGTTGTAATTTAACAATTCCCAGCATACTTAAAGGCCAGGACCCGATGGCTTCATGGGGGAATTCTATCAAAAATACAAAAAAGGTTTAATGCTATCCATCTCAATCTATTCCACAAATTGAAGAGGATAGAATACTTCAAATTTATTCTATGAGGCCACAATTACCCTAACACTAAAATAAGACAAACACAATACAAAAAAAAGAACATTAGAGCCCAATATCCCTGATGAATATATATGTAAAAATACTCAACAAAATATCAGCAAACTGATTCAACAATATACAAAATAAGATCATATATCATGGTCAGGTGAGAGTTATCCCATTGTTCAATATTCATAATCAATCAATGAAACATATCACATTAACAACTGGAATGAAAAAAATCACATAATCATCTAACAGTCACATCTAAGCTTTCCTCTTTGGCAAAATCCAACACCCATTCCTGATAAAAACTCTCATCAAAGTTGATATAGAGGAATATATCTCAACAAAATAAAGGCCATTCATGACAAACCAACAGCTAACATCATGCTCAATGGTAAAAAGCAGAAAGCCTTCACACTAAGTTCAGGAATAAGATAAGGATGCCTGCTCTTACCAATTCTATTTAATATAATATTGGGAGTTTGAGAGGGAAGAAATAAAACTGTCACAATTTTCACTTGACATACTACTTACAAATAATCATAAAATCTCCACAAAAATATTAGAACTTAAAAATGAACTCAGTAAGATTTCAGAATATAAGATTAATATGCAGAAATCTGTTTCTATACAGCAACAATGAATGGTCAGAAAAGGAAAACAAGAAAATAATCCCATTTAAGACCTCTTCAATCAGCTCAGTCATTCAATCCAGGTGCTCAGTCAGGTCCGACTCTTTGCAACCCCATGGACTGCAGCACGCCAGGCTTCTCTGTTTATCACCAACTCCCAGAGCTTGCTCAAACTCATATCCATCGAGTTGGTGATGCCATCAAACCATAGCATCCTCTGTTGTCCCCTTCTCCTCCTGCCTTCAATCTTTCCCAGCATCAGGGTTTTTTCCAATGAGTCTGTTCTTCATATCAGATGGCCAAAGTATTGGAGTTTCAGCTTCAACATCAGTCCTGCCAGTGAACATTCAGAACTGATTTCGTTTAGGATGGACTGGCTTGATCTCCTTGCAGTCCAAGGGACTCTCAAGAATCTTCTCCAACACCACAGTTAAAAAGCATCAATTCTTCTGTGCTTAGCTTTCCTTATAGTCAAACTCTCACATCCATATATGACTACTGGAAAAACCATAGCTTTGGCTAGATGGACCTTTGTTGGCAAAGTAATGTCTCTGCTTTTTAATATGCTGTCTAGGTTGGTCATAGCTTTTCTTCCAAGGAGGAGAAACCTCTTGATGATGAGCTAAGTCAAGCACTTTTTCATGTGTCTATTAGCCATCTGTATGTCTTCCTTGGAGGAACGTCTGTTTAGGTCTTCTGCCCATTTTTTGAGTGGGTTTTTTTGCTTTTCTGATATTGAGCTGTATGAGTTGCTTATATATTTTGGAGTTTAATATTTTGTCAATATCTTCGTTTGCATGTATTTTCTCCCATTCTGAGGGTTATATTTTCATCTTTTTTATTGATTCCTTTGCTGTACAAAAGCTTTTAAATTCAATTAGTTCCCATTTTTAAATTTTGCTTTTCTTTCAGTTACTGTAGGAGATAGTTCACAAAGGACCTTGCTGTGATTTTTGTCAAAGAGTATACTGTCTATGTTTTCATCTAAGAGCTAAGTTTTCAACCCATTTTGAGCTTTTTATGTATGGTGTTAGAAGTGTTCTAGTTTCATTATTTTACATGTAGCAAAGCTTTTAAATTCAATAAGTTCCCATTTTTAAATTTTGCTTTTCTTTCAGTTACTGTAGGAGATAGTTCACAAAGGACCTTGCTGTGATTTTTGTCAAAGAGTATACTGTCTATGTTTTCATCTAAGAGCTAAGTTTTCAACCCATTTTGAGCTTTTTATGTATGGTGTTAGAAGTGTTCTAGTTTCATTATTTTACATGTAGCTGTCCAATTTTCCCAGAACCACTGACTGAAGAGGCTGTCCTTTCTTCACTGCATATTTTTGCCTCCTTTGTCAAAGATAAGGTGCCCATAGGTGCGTGGGTTTATCTCTGGGCTTTCTATTTTGTTCCATTATTCTATGCTTCTGCTTTTGTGCCAGTACCATACTGTCTTGATGACTGTAGCTTTGTAGTATAGTCTGAAGTCAGGAAGCTTGATTTCTACAGCTCCATTATTCTTCCTCAAGATTGCTTTGGCTATTCGGTGCCTTTGTTTTTCCATACAAATTGCAAAATCTATATGGAACCACAAAGGACCCTGAATTCAAAAAATAATCTTGCTAAAAAGGAAAAAGCTGAAGGAGTCAAATGTTCTTCCTTCAGAGTATACTACAAAGTTACAGTAACCAAAAGCACATGGTACTAGCATAAAACAGGCATATAGTTTGGTGTAACAATAGAGAGCCCAGACATAAGCCAACACATTTATGGTCAATTAATCTATGACATGGAATGCAAGAATATACAATGGTGAAAAGGCAGTCTCTTCAATAAATGGGGCTGGAAAAAACTGGACAGCTACATTTAAAAGAATAAAATTGGAACAATTCATCCTACCGTACACAAAAATAAACTGTAGCTTGATTAAAGAACTAAATGTAAAACAGGAAACCGTAAGAATTACAGAAGAGAACAAAGGCAGAATCCTCTTTGACATTATCTGTAGAAATATTTCTTTTTATCTTTCTCCTAAGAAGAAAGAAACAAAAGCAAATGTAAACAAATGTGACCTAATTAAAATTAAAGCTTTGCACAGCAAAATGAAAAGGCAAACTACTGAGTGGAAAAAGATATTTTGCAAATTATATGACCAATAAGGAGTCATATCTAATATAAAAATAAATCATAAAACTCAATAACAAAAAAGCCCTATTAAAAATGAGCAGAAGTCCTCAGTAGACATTTCTCCAAAGAAGACATATAGATGGTCAACAGGCACATGAAAAGATGCTCAATACTGCAATCATCAGAGAAATGCAAATAAAACCACAGCAAGATATCACCTGACACCTCTCAAAATGGCTATCATCAACATTTTACAAATAACAAATATTGGTGAGGATGGGAAGAAAAGGGAAGCCTCATGTAGTGTTGGTGGGATTGTACATATTTCCATATGTAGCCACTGGAAAAGAGCATGGAGGTTCCTCAGAAAATGAAAAATGAAGCTATCATATGACCCAGCAATTGGATTCTATCCAAAGGAAACAAAAGCACTATTTCAAAAAAAATGCACATGAATGATCATCAGCATTATTTACAACAGCTTAGATATGGAATGGATAAAGAAAGTGTGGCATACAATGGAATATTACTCGGCAATTAAAAATAATGAACTTCTGCCATTTGCAACAACAGTGTGAATTGACCTGCAGGGTATTATGCTTAGTCAAATCCGTCAGACAGAGTAGGACAAATACTCTAGTTATCACTTATATCTGCACTCTGAAAAAGAAAACATGTGAAAATATATAACAAAATAGAAACAGTCTCATAGATATAGAGAACAAATTAGTAGTTACCAGTGAGTAAAGTGAAGGGGTTAGGGGCAAGGTAAGGTTATGAGATTAAGAGGTACATACTACAATGTATAGTATAAATAAGCAACACAGATATTCTATATAGTGTAAGGAAATATAATCATTATTTTGTCATAACTTTAAGTGGAATAAAACCTATAAAACTATTCAATCTCTAATTAACATAATACTGCAAATCAACTATACTTCAATTTTTTTAAAGCAGAAAATAAAGTAAAATAAATTGAACTTGGGCCCCCAAATAGCCACTGCAGGTTTTAAAATTTTAATTGAAGGATAATTACTTTACAATACTGTGATGAGTTTTGCCATACATCAATATGAATTGGCCTTAGGCATATATGTCTCCACTTCCTCCTGAACCTCCTATCTTTTCTCCCCTTCTCCAACAAGCAAAAATGGGAAGATTTGCCCAATAGAAGTATCGAAACTTATTATAAAGCCTCTCTAACTACAACAGTGTAGTTTGGTCAGAGAGATAGACAAGCAGGTCAGTGGAACAAAAACCTTACTGAAAGAATAAGAAATTTATGGAAACCTGATACATAGCAAAGTGGCCTTGTAGATCAGTGAGTGCTGGATAATTTATCATTATGGAAGAAAAAGATAAGATCCCAATCCCCAACTATAACAGACAGACACACACAGAGACACACACACACAATACAGTGAGATCAAAGCCATCAATGGAAAGAGCAGAACTTGGTTATGAATTGAAATCCTTTTCTTCTTTTATAACAAAAGCACCAGTGATACCAATAGTCCACTTTATCTACCACACCAGAGGAAAAGGGACTCTCCCATATGTGCCAAGGAAGCAAAGATAAGAATATTTGTGTAAAAATTGTACTAGCAAAACAAACTTCAATATCTATGCCAAGAAGAATCAATACATTGTGGCACATATTTAACAATAGAAACTGTAGGGCAGCAGGAATTAATAAAATGGAGCTACATACACTGGTATAGACAAATCCCATAAACTTTGTTAAGTATGAAAAATAAATGCTATATACAGTCTGATAGCTTTCATATGAAATTTAAAACATGCAATCCATGGGGTTGCAAAGAATCTGACATGACTTCAGTTCAGTTCAGTCGCTCGGTCATGTCTGACACTGCGACCCCATGAATCGCAGCACGCCAGGCATCCCTGTCCATCACCAACTCCTGGAGTTCACGCAAACTTATGTCCATCGAGTAGGTGATGTCATCCAGCCATCTCATCCTCTACTTAGCGACTGAACAATAACAACGAGAACTGACTCAAATTCATTCATTTTAGTGGCTGAGTAGTACTGCATTGTATATATGTACCACACTTCTTTATTCATTCATCTGTTGATGGACATCTAGATTGCTTCCATGACCTGGCTATTTTAAATAGTGCTGCAGTGAACATTGGGGTACATGTGTCTTTGAAATTATTTGAGTGTTCTATCACATTTCACAGAGGCCTCTTTTAATCAAAATGTTCTCTTTTCAAGTGCTCAGAGTCATTGGTATCAAAGATAATTTTTCTTCTTTTTCCATCTTGAAATGCTCAGAAGACAACTTATGATCCCAGCATTTCCCGATCATCATTTGCATCAACTTCTTGAAATACACTTTGCCAAATCTCTGATTTTGCTATGTGATGGGCGTGGGATTCTAATTACACAGTATGGTCTAAAATTTGCTACCCATCATTCAAATCCTAAGGCAGAGGGTTTCCGGGCTCCCTACCACCTCTTAAATCCACCTGATCTCAGAGCAGCAGAGCTGGGTGATGCCATGTCCCAACTCAGTTTCCTAAAACATTTCCTTCATGAGGCTCTGCCTGGGGATTTCTCCACACCCATGAAAGAAGCCTGTCCAGGCACATTCAAGCCTCTCTTCTCCATGGGACAATCCTAGGGAATAGTCTACACAGTTCCTCAGAGGGTGCTCAGTGGTGTTTAGCCTCAGTTGTCCACAGGGATACCCAATTCAATAATTTACCCATTTAGGGGTTTCCCTCATTCCCTCTCTCACTTTCCGTATGTCTTATCCCAGTTCCAATGAATTACCTTCCAATCACCTACATGCAAGACCTAGTTTTAGGCTCTGTTTTTTAGGAAACCCAAATAAAGAGACCCATGAGTTATTTCTGTCGTGGGAAACCCAACCTGAAATGTAGGCATTGTTGAACAGAGGTTAACTTCATAGGTGATCAATTCATTTGTGAAAATCTGTGCTTTTGACAATATTTGCCTCTCTATACAATTGTCCTAACACATAGTGTTTATTTAATGAATATCCATATAAGGAATGGAGAAGGCGATGGCACCCCACTCCAGTAATCTTGCCTGGAAAATCCCATGGACGGAGGAGCCTGGTAGGCTGCAGTCCATGGGGTCGCGAAGAGTCAGACATGACTGAGCGACTTCCCTTTCACTTTTCACTTTCCACTTTCATGAACTGGAGAAGGAAATGGCAACCCACTCCAGTGTTCTTGCCTGGAGAATCCCAGGGACAGGGGAGCCTGGTGGGCTGCCATCTATGGGGTCGCACAGAGTCGGACACAACTGAAGTGACTTAGCAGCAGCAGCAGCATATAAGGAAGACCCCTGAACTATAATTCTTCAACTTACAATCAAACATACTGAGGCTGAAAGAACTTAAGTATCAAGCAAGAAGCCCCATAACTGCTAAACAGCACTGTCTGAAGCCTGAATTCATGTCAATGTTTGCTCACCCACCTACTTTACAATCTCAGGCAGCCTTCACTTCTTGAAATCGAACTCCTTCTGGAAGTGAATGGGACAAACAAAATATGGTAGTAATACACATTAAATAAGTTAGCCCATTCACATGTACTTTGCTGACCCAGTGCTGGGCTCATTTGAGATATGATTCTTATTCAGGTAAAATGAAGTGATAATAACACACAAAATGAGGGGGAAACATTTTGTAAACTTTGAAGTCTGATACATACATAATTAATGTCAGTGCTGTGCAACCCTGGACCCCTCACGTGCTTTCTCAGATTTTTAGGGTCATAAGCAGAGGGACGATCACTAAGATTCTCTTTAAGCATGATACCTTATGACCTCCATGAATTACAGACCTACTAAGCACCAATATAGGCCAGAAATTCAACAAAAAGTCAGAATGAATTAAAGTCTTTACCCAGGCATGACTAATGACCTAAGATATCATAGTCCCTAAAATTTAAAGTTCACAATAATCTTTATATCCTCTTCATATACATTAATTTCAAAATGTTGATATTAAATTGGTATATTATTTTATCTCCACTTTATAAATGGGAAAGGAGACTGAATTCTGAGGGGTGATGTGAATAGCTAATAAGAATGACTAATAATCACCACTTCTGTGTGGTTAATACAAATACTTTATACACTGAGTACTTTACCATTGTAAAGTATGGTATCCTTGCCACAGTCAAGTGAGGGATGTCCCGTTTTTCGGATGAGGAAATAGGTTCAGAGACACGACAGCCTAACTCTACATTACATCTCCTGAAAAGGTCCAGACCGATGATTTCCTGGGAAACCAGTGTGGATCTCTGCTTGACTGGTAGAGAAGGGCGTGCCCATCATCACCCTGCAGAATAAGAACACTGCTGGTCACATTCTAGGTTTCTCCTCGAGGGTGGACACTGATCTCTAATAGCTTTTGGTCTTTTTAAAGCCAAGTCATAGTAACCTGGCCTGTGGGGAATCTATGGAATTTGAATGTCAGTTGGATGATAATGCCCAGCTCAGATTGCTGAAGGGGGCCTTGCAGGGCCAAAGAGTGGCTGCTCCTGCCTGTAGTAGAGACCCTGCCTGTGAGAGGATGTGGAGGAGCCCAAACCCAGTGTGAGCAAATCCTCAGCATCTCCATAGAGGAGTCATATCACCTCCTCTTCCATAGTGTTTGAAAATTACATTCTCACAGGAGTTCAATATGAAACTGATATCAGAGGCCAGACAATGAAGCTATAGGGACTACAGGGTTTGTAAAGAGGCCTGACTCCCACCCACACCTCACAACCCCACTCACAGACCCTAAAACCTAATCCTCTGAGTTCTAACTATAACCTGGAATAGGGAGCTGATTTTATCCCCATTTCACAGATGAGGACACTGAGGCCAGAGCCTCGGTACCTTCTCTAGGCTCCTCCGCAGGTCAGTAGAGCTGGGATTCTTAACCAGAAAATAAGTTCCCAGAGTCTGTGCTCAGTGACCAGGCTCAGCTCTGCCCCCAGTCCCCGGACAGGGAAAGGTGTCTGAGTGTTCCCAAGACAGGTCGTATGAAGGCAGATAGCCCAGGACCAAGGCAGGGGCACACGCTTTGTGGTCACACTCAGCCCAAGTTTGCACTCCCAGCCCCTTCTGTGCATGAGCCTGGACAGGTCAACTCTGTAAGACTTGGTTTCCTCATCTGTAAAATGGGGATGATTCTTAATTCTTGGTTATTTAAGAAATTCAGTAAAGTAACTCACATATATCATAATATATGGCACATAGTATTCACACTATAAGCTGTACCTATTTTCAGGGTAGACCCACTACAACTACCTGAGAAATCTTTATTAATCATATTCTAAAGTTACTGGCCAGAGTGCCCCGACCAGTAAGGAGCAAGTGACTTTATTGACCTCTCTCCCATTCCCTCTCTCTTTCCTCTCCTTAACCCTTCCTATCCTTCCTTGTTTTTCTAGTCCCCCGGTCCCGGACGCAGGAATCTGGTCGAAGGGCCCTCTGCCTGAGCTGAAGATTGGAGACTGATCACCTCCTCTTGGCAGAGAACTTGAATTGTGGTTCTGGTCTGGTCTGATTTCTGGTAGGGCCGAGTTCCAGTCCTCCCTTCTGTGGAGGCCCAGGGAAAAGTCCCATAACGCCTGGGGATCTGTAGGTGGCAGGACCCCCTTTCACCCCTCCTCTCCTGCCTCCCCCCTCTTCTTCTTTCAACCTGGCTTCCTTTCCTTCCTTGAAATCTTTGATGTTAGTACTTGGATCTGAAGTTCTGTGTCTCTATAGGAGGTTTTCTGAGAGATGGCATTCTTGTATTTAAGGGTTTCCCTGGTGGTGCAGAGGTTAAAGCGTCTGCCTGCAATGTGGGAGACCTGGGTTTGATCCCTGGGTCGGGAAGATCCCCTGGAGAAGGAAATGGCAACCCACTCTAGTATTCTCGCCTGGAGAATCCCATGGACGGAGGAGCTTGGTGGGCTACAGTCCACGGGTCGCAAAGAGTCAGACACAACTAAGCGACTTCACTTTCACTTTCAAAGTTAATAGGCTTCCCTGGTGGATCAGACAGTAAAAAATCTGAGACCTTGGTTTGATCCTGGGTCAGGAAGATTACCTGGAGAAGGGGATGGCTATCCACTACAATATTCTTGCCTGGAGAATTACAGGGACAGACGAACCTGGTGGGCTACAACCCTTGGAGGTGCAAGGAGTTGGATATGACTGAGAGAAGTTAACAAAGGAAAGGGTTAATGACTCACCCAAGCAGAACTTGCATTCCAACCCAGGCATTCTGACTCCAAGTCCAGGGCTCTTTCTGTTACATCACAGCTGCCTCTTTCTCCACAGTTGTCCCCACTAATGTCAATGAACTTCAATATTTTCCGACTTTCAGTCCAGCTCTGGGCTGGGCAGCATGAAGACTATATTCAGTCATCACAGAGTACCCACTGTACACCATTGTCTGGATGCCAAGCAGGGTTCAAGGGAAGGAGTCTTAGCTGATTCCCATGAAATGGACATAGTGTCATAATTGCATAGCTGAGGAAACTGAGCTTGGAACGACTGTGCCTTCTCTGAGGTCACAGATGGCCTGGGGCAGCCCTGAGAGGTGACACAGATCCATTCTGCTCCAAATTCTGGCCACCTCCAAATATAGGACCCAGTGTCAGTTTCTTGACTGTGAGAACATCAGATGTAAAATGGCAGTCAGGAATTTGCAGGAGGCCTGAAGTCTCAGTGCCAAAAGTGAGAACCGAACGTGTATAAACATGACAATTCAGGAAGAAATAAATATCAAATATAGAGAATTGAAGTGGAGATTTGAAATAAGACTTAGATAACATTAAGGTTTGAATTCACACAGAGGACGGAAGAAAAATACAGAAAATACTCTGAAATTGTGAATAGACAGCCTTCCCTTCGAATCCCAGCTCTGCTGTTTGAGACCCCTGAGATCTGACCCCTCTGCTGCCTGGCCCAGCTGTCACATGTCAGACAACATACGTGAGGGTGGCTAGTGCTCTGCAGGTGTCAGAAAACATGACCAGAGGCACAGAGGAAGGGGTGTGTAAGGGATGGGAGCTGAAGAAGGGGTTTAGGGCTCAGGCTGCAGAGGTGTTGCTGCCAAGGCACATGAACACTAAACGGAAGGAGACCTGATGCCAGAAAAGGAAGTTTCCCTTCCCCACTGCAGACCAGAGGGCACATCAAACAGCTCCACAGGGTGGTGATATAATCAAAGGGATGTTCTTAGGGGATTAACCTTGCAGGACTGGGACAGATCCATATATGCAAGCAAAGGAGAAAAATAAGACAGAGGAAATACTCAGGGTGAGTCAAGAAAGAAATAATGTACCTTGCTTCTAATCCAAAGTTAACAGTTTGGAGTTTTTCAGCCAGCTCTCTGTATTTCACTTTATAAATGTATTATATGTTCATACATTTTTCTTATTTCTGCTGGATTAAAAAATATGTCATTGAGAGTTGAGAGGTAGTGGAGTCATTCCCCCTGCATCTTTCTAGAGCAGGCAGGAAAGGCCAGTGCATTCAGGGAGAGATGGAATGCAAGGTCAGTGTCCCTATCGTGAAGATGTGTGGATTTGTGGCCCAGCATCCCTCACACATTTTTTGCTAGTGGTTGCTTGGGCTGTCATACATGCTCCAGGCAGAGGAGTTCTCATTGCGTATAAGGAGTTTTCCTTCCCTACTCTCCTTTATCCTTGCTTGGCCTGGACTGGTTAATCCTGATCCTGAATCTGACTTTTCTCCATCCCTTCTCACTCCCCACTGCCCTCCTTCCCAGTCATTCATTCTCCCAGCCCCATGGGTGCGTGCTCAGTCTCTCCAGTCGTGTCCAGCTCTTCACAGCCCTATGGACTGTAGTCTCCCAGGCTCCTCGGTCCATGGGATTCTCCAGGCAAAAGTGCTAGAGTGGGGTGCCANTGTCAATGAACTTCAATATTTTCCGACTTTCAGTCCAGCTCTGGGCTGGGCAGCATGAAGACTATATTCAGTCATCACAGAGTACCCACTGTACACCATTGTCTGGATGCCAAGCAGGGTTCAAGGGAAGGAGTCTTAGCTGATTCCCATGAAATGGACATAGTGTCATAATTGCATAGCTGAGGAAACTGAGCTTGGAACGACTGTGCCTTCTCTGAGGTCACAGATGGCCTGGGGCAGCCCTGAGAGGTGACACAGATCCATTCTGCTCCAAATTCTGGCCACCTCCAAATATAGGACCCAGTGTCAGTTTCTTGACTGTGAGAACATCAGATGTAAAATGGCAGTCAGGAATTTGCAGGAGGCCTGAAGTCTCAGTGCCAAAAGTGAGAACCGAACGTGTATAAACATGACAATTCAGGAAGAAATAAATATCAAATATAGAGAATTGAAGTGGAGATTTGAAATAAGACTTAGATAACATTAAGGTTTGAATTCACACAGAGGACGGAAGAAAAATACAGAAAATACTCTGAAATTGTGAATAGACAGCCTTCCCTTCGAATCCCAGCTCTGCTGTTTGAGACCCCTGAGATCTGACCCCTCTGCTGCCTGGCCCAGCTGTCACATGTCAGACAACATACGTGAGGGTGGCTAGTGCTCTGCAGGTGTCAGAAAACATGACCAGAGGCACAGAGGAAGGGGTGTGTAAGGGATGGGAGCTGAAGAAGGGGTTTAGGGCTCAGGCTGCAGAGGTGTTGCTGCCAAGGCACATGAACACTAAACGGAAGGAGACCTGATGCCAGAAAAGGAAGTTTCCCTTCCCCACTGCAGACCAGAGGGCACATCAAACAGCTCCACAGGGTGGTGATATAATCAAAGGGATGTTCTTAGGGGATTAACCTTGCAGGACTGGGACAGATCCATATATGCAAGCAAAGGAGAAAAATAAGACAGAGGAAATACTCAGGGTGAGTCAAGAAAGAAATAATGTACCTTGCTTCTAATCCAAAGTTAATAGTTTGGAGTTTTTCAGCCAGCTCTCTGTATTTCACTTTATAAATGTATTATATGTTCATACATTTTTCTTATTTCTGCTGGATTAAAAAATATGTCATTGAGAGTTGAGAGGTAGTGGAGTCATTCCCCCTGCATCTTTCTAGAGCAGGCAGGAAAGGCCAGTGCATTCAGGGAGAGATGGAATGCAAGGTCAGTGTCCCTATCGTGAAGATGTGTGGATTTGTGGCCCAGCATCCCTTACACATTTTTTGCTAGTGGTTGCTTGGGCTGTCATACATGCTCCAGGCAGAGGAGTTCTCATTGCGTATAAGGAGTTTTCCTTCCCTACTCTCCTTTATCCTTGCTTGGCCTGGACTGGTTAATCCTGATCCTGAATCTGACTTTTCTCCATCCCTTCCCACTCCCCACTGCCCTCCTTCCCAGTCATTCATTCTCCCAGCCCCATGCGTGCGTGCTCAGTCTCTCCAGTCGTGTCCAGCTCTTCGCAGCCCTATGGACTGTAGTCTCCCAGTCTCCTCGGTCCGTGGGATTCTCCAGGCAAAAGTGCTAGAGTGGGGTGCCATGCCCTCCTCCAGGGGAACTTCCAAGGATCAAACCCACATCTCCTGCAGAACGGGCAGATTCTTTACTGCTGAGCCACCAAGGAAGCCCTCTCCCAAGCCGACTTACAAAGTCATCCTTCCTCCGGTCTGAGCTGCTCGCAGGCAGCTCTTCCTTGTGGAGAAGGTCACCTGAGACTGCAAAGGGTGAAACAATGAGGAGGAGAAAGAGGATTCGGCTGGAGGGGAAAGATGAAGAATGGGCAGGAGGATTTGAAGTGACAGAGGAGAGAAAAAGAGAGACACACATGCCTGAGAATGAGACTCTCACACCCGCGTCTCCCTGCTTCCCAGCTAAGCCAGTCAGTAACCCTGGCCTCTCTTTACCTTCCCTATAACTCCCGGGGGAACCAGTGTTGATCAAAGCCTTCCTGGGAGGAATCTGGGGACACAGCTGTCCTGAGTTTCTATTGTTTACTGCAGTCAAGCATTAACACAAATTTTCAACCAGAAGAGTGCATGGAATTGGGGACAGAAGTCCGACTCCTTCTTCTTGAGGAGGATGTAGAGGATGGAGAAGTGAAATTTGAGGATGAGCGCCTGAGACTTTTATCATCAGCCCATGTGTTCTCCCTTCCCTAACCTCATCACCTGCTGCCCTGAGTCCCTGACCTACAGTTGTCGGCACCCCAGGCAGCTGGCAGGTGTCTTCACACCTGATATATTCAGCCATGCTACTCAGAGGGGTTGGCGAGAGGCTGTACCCACCTCCCCCCAGTCTAGGCACCTGAGCCTGCAGGGTGATGTTGGCCTGGCCTGGGAGCTGCTCATTCCAGACCACCCAGTAGGCAACTCACTCCCGTACAGCATGGACTCTGCCTTCCAGGTGTGCTCCAGAGAGTAGGTCCCACTTGGGTTTCTAGCGACTTGGGGAAACTCTAAAGGTCTTGTTTTGACCTGTTCTCCAACCCAACGAGGTGCAGGTGGGTGGGATAGAAGTGGCTCACATGGGTACAGACACTAAGGAGAAGAGTATGGAGGTTCCTGAAATGACTAAAACTGAAAGTATCATATTATCCAGCAATCCCACTCCTGGGGATACATCTGGAGAGAACCATAATTCAAAAAGACACAAGCACCCCAAAGTTTACTGAAGCACAATTTATGATAGCCAGGACATGGAAGCAACCTAAACGTCTATCAGCAGAGAAATGGATAAGATGTGGTACATATATATATGCGATGAAATACTGCTCCTGCTGCTGCTAAGTCACCTCAGTCGTGTCCGACTCTGTGCAACCCCATAGACGGCAGCCCACCAGGCTCCCCTGTCCCTGGGATTCTCCAGGCAAGAACACTGGAGTGGGTTACCATTTCCTTCTCCAACGCATGAAAGTGAAAAGTGAGAGTGAAGTTGCTCAGTTGTGTCCGACTCTTCGCGACCCCATGGACTACAGCCTACCAGCCTTCTCCCTCCATGGGATTTTCCAGGCAAGAGTACTGGAGTGGGGTGCCATTGCCTTCTCCAGATGAAATACTAGTCAACTACAAAAAAGAGCAAAATAATGCCATTTGCAGCAACACAGATGGACCTAGAGGTAGCACACCAAGCGAAGTAAGTCAGATGGAGAAAGACAGATATCATATGGTATCATTCATATGTGGAGCCTAGTTACAAATGAACTTATATTTTCAGACTCCAGTTCAGTTCAGTTCAGTCGCTCAGTCGTGTCCGACTTTCTGCGACCCCATGAATTGCACCACGCCAGGCCTCCCTGTCCATCACCAATTCCCAGAGTTCACTCAAACTCACATCTATCAAGTCCGTGATGCCATCCAGCCATCTCATCCTCTGTCGTCCCCTTCTCCTCCTGCCCCCAATCCCTCCCAGCATCAGAGTCTTTTCCAATGAGTCAACTCTTCACATGATGTGACCAAAGTACTGGAGTTTCAGCTTTAGCATCATTCCTTCCAAAGAACACCCAGGACCGATCTCCTTTAGAATGGACTGGTTGGATCTCCTTGCAGTCCAAGGGACTCTCAAGAGTCTTCTCCAACACCACAGTTCAAAAGCATCAATTCTTCGGCGCTCAGCCTTCTTCGCAGTCCAACTCTCACATCCATACACGACCACAGGAAAAACCATAGCCTTGACTAGATGGACCTTTGTTGGCAAAGTAATATCTCTGCTTTTTAATATGCTATCTAGGTTGGTCATAACTCTCTTTCCAAGGAGTAAGCGTCTTTTAATTACAGGTATCAAAAACAAACTTACGCTAACCAAAGGGGAAACGTAGAGGAAAGGATAAATCAGGAGCTAAGGATTAACACACACCACTGTACATAAGACAGATAACCAACAAGGACTTACTATATGGCAAAGGGAGCTCTACTAAATATTTTGTTATAACTTATACGAGAAAAGAATCTGAAAAGGAATGAATACGTGTATATGTATAACTGAATCACTTTGCTGTACACCTGAAACTAATACAGCATTGTGGATCAACTACACTCCAATAAAATTTTTAAAATAAATTACAGATCTAGTAATACCAGCAAAGATTATTGGACACACTGAAAAAAAGAAGTAGTGCACACGGCACCAGAGATTCTCTGGTTCACCTGGATTTGTATCCCAGAAGGTTTGATACTGGTCATTGGGGTGGGGACAGTTGAACAAAAAAACAGAAAGAAACACCCGTCTAAATTACCCCTGCCTGCCTGCCCTCTGTGTCTTCTTTCCCTAGGAACTGGTCACAAGTTCTCTCTCAAAAGAAAACCTTTTTTCTTCGATGTCTCAAAGTAAGGCAAATAGAGCTAAACGTTATTAATTAAATACAGGTAGGAGTATTAGAGCCTTGCTTTCTGTATGTATAATCTTTGGTAAGGGGGTAAGCTGTGTTTTTGTTTTTATTTACCCCAAAGTATTATCTAAGTTTCCTGAAGATTTCTTCTTTCATATATTGGTTATATGTTTAATTTCCAAATATCTTTGATTTTCATGTTATTCTTCTGCTATTGATTTGTAATTTCATTCTATTGTAATCAGAGAAGATGCTTTCTGTAATTACAGTATTTTAAAATTTGTTGAGACTTATTTTGTTGCTTACCACATGGTCTATCCTGGAGGATATTCCATGTGCACTTGAGAAGAATGTCTATTCGGCTGTTATTTGGTGGAATGTCCTGAACATGCCTGTGATGTCCAATTAATCTAGGTGTGTGTGCTCAGTTGCTCAGTTATATTCAGCACTTTGTGATCCTATGGACTGCAGCCCACCAGGCTCCTCTGTCCAAGGAGTTCTCTAGGCAAAATACTGGAATATCTTATCATTTCCTACTCAAGGGGATCTTCCCGACCCAAGGATTAAACCCATGTCTCTTGTGTCTCTTGCATTGACAGGTGGATTCTTTAACACTGCATCACTTGAGAAGTCAGTTATAGTGTTATTCAAGTCCTCTGTCCTTATTAACATTCATTCTGTTTTTTTTTCATTTATTGTGGAAAATGAGGTATCAAAATCTCTTTCTAGTATTTTATTTCTGTCTAGTTCTCCCTTCCATTCTGGCAAAGTTTGCTTCTTATATGTAGAGGACTGACATTTGATGTACAACCATTAATAATATTTTCTTGGTTGAACTGATCTATTGACACTATATAATGTTCTCTTCGACTCTTGTATCAGTTTTTTAAGCTCAATTCTATTTTATCTACTACAGGGATAGTTCTACCCCCTGCTATATTTTTGTTACTATTTTCATGGAGCACATTATTCTTTTCTTTCACTTTCAGACTCTGTATGTTCCTAGACCTAAATTTAGACTCTTACAGATACTATGTACTTGTATCCTGGTTGCTTTTCCCCCATTTAGTCGATCTATGTCTATGTATTAACGTATTGGGGAACTGAATCAATTTACAATTAAAATAAGGACTAAGGGGGCAAGAAGTGAAAGTAGTAGCTGTGTCTGACTCTTTGCGACCTCATGGACTGTAGCCCTGCCAGGCTCCTCTGTCCTTGGAATTCTCCAGGCAAGAATGCTGGAGTGGGTAGCCATTCCCTTCTCCAGGGAATCTTCCTGACTCAGGGATCCATGTCTCCCACATTGCAGGCAGATTCAGGTGATCTGGATCTATGTCTATATATTGATGTTTTGAAGAACTGAATCAATTTGCCTTGAAAGTAATTACTAATAGGGAGGGACTTACTATTGTTCTTTTGTTCACTGTTTTCTGTGTTTCTTGTATCTTTCTCCTCCTCCCTTTTTCTCTTACTGCCTTCTATTGATTTTCATTGCTTTTGTTTATCTCTGCTCTAATTTTTCACATTCTTCCCTCTGCTGGCTTTGTGTTCAGAACAGAAAAACACACTCATCTCAATATATTTCACAATATTAAAGCAGAAGGTGGCAAGGAGCAGGAAACATTGGTTGTTCCCATAGAATGAAAGAACAACAGATCTTAGGGTACAATTCTCAGAGCAGACCAGGGAAAGGTCAAGGGTCACGAGTCTGACTTAACCTCTCCTGGAAGAACTTTGTAAACAAGATCTGGAACTGAGTGACACTCACTCCTTCTAGTCTCATGATTCCCCAGAGCGAATTCTGGCCATAGTAAGGAGGACATACTCATTCACTGACTTCCTGTGTAGGGGATGAGGTCCCACACTGAATTGTGGGGGCCCTTCAGGTAACTGCCACAGGCCTCAGTTATATTCCAGTTGAAAATGGGTGAGTGGAATTTGCAGACTGGAAGAGATTCTGCTTGCTTATAGATTCCGTTGCTTTGGCTCAGTTGATATTAGGAATCTAGGGGCAAACTTCACCCATGTTGAGATTTCATCCTAAATCCAGAAGTGAAAATGTAGCTACAAATTTCTGTTTCTGATATTCGAGGTCAAGAAAGAGATGCAATAAATATTTTGCAGCCCAGATTTGTCTAAAACTTCAGAATGACTTCTCCTGTTGGCTCAGCTAGTAATGAATTTGCTTCCAATGTGGGAGACCTAGGCTTGCTCCCTGGGTTGGAAAGATCCCCTGGAGAAGGGAATGGCTATCCACTCCAGTATTCTGGCATGGAGAATTCCATGGACTGTATAGTCCATGGGGTCGCAAAGAGTAGGACACAACTGAGCGACTTTCACTTTCACATTTTAGAATGACCTGTTAGCCATCCAGGTCTCAGTTTTTCAGCCTTTTGGACCCTACAGTGCACACATTTAGTTGCCTTTTTCCAACCTCTATTTTTTTTTTTTTCAATTGGGAATGTCCAATGTCATATTCAGGTTTCAATTGGGAATGCCCAATGTCTTATGTTTGGGTTTTAATTGGAATGTCCAGTGTCTTAAGTTGGCCATCACAGAAAGGCATAGCATCTCAACCTGGCTTGAATCAGTATTGGATACAAGACTCTTGAAAGAATAACCAGAAGGGCCATCAACAGGATTCTAGCCTTTGTGGTTGTTTGTGAATGAAGGAGCACAAGATCCAGTGTGTGATAATGATTTAGTGCACATTGCATAAAAAATTTACTTTTACCAAGCAAAGGGATGTAGGTAATCAGATTATCTTTACCACTTGTGAACACTTAGTTACCTGAACAAGACATATGGACTTCTCAGGATGCCCTTTCATTAACTGCACACAGTCTTGGTGTCACATCCCATGTGACACATCACTGATGCAGATGAAATAAATTTAATTGATTGGTCATTGTGTTTTCCACTTGGAATAGTTATGGGAATTGCCTTCCATTGAAACCATAAATTAGTTATCATTCTGGCCCAGTCCCAACTGAACCACTAGCCAAGACCTTCTGGAGACTGAGGAGACATGTTGCAGGCCTTGACTGACACTAGACTCTCAGGCTGGTTCACCTGGAACCCTCTATCTGAAGTTCTTGGAAGAAATGTCACCTCATTGCTCATGTTCCTTGTCTTGCTCAAGATGTTTTGAAGTTCTGGTGTAGATCAAGGTGAGATTTCATTCCGCATTCTTTCAGCCACATATCCTGGCACCAAAGTATAAAAATTATAAATGTGGTTGCCACCTGGGTTGGATGAAGGGAACCAATGCACAGAAAGGAAGATGGCAGCTCTCTTCTCCATTAGGATATAAGGATGGCCTGGAGCATAACAGGCACTTAAATAAACATACTTGCAATGAGGACATACATTTCTAATAAACAAGAAATGTCAAATAGAGTCTGTGTCAGACTCTTCTTTCTGTTTTGGAATCAGAGACAAAGCCCCAGGCTAAGGACAATGTGATCTTAACAAACAAACAGTATTCAGAGAGTTACCTGGAGAAAAAGCCACCTCCCATCTTCCACAAGTTCTTTTATGGTGCAAAAGTCAACTTCTCCCAACTCACAAAAATAAATGTTAATTCTTGTTTTTCTCCATGGAATGGATATTTTTTCCTAATGGGTGAAAACTAATTCTTAGACTGTGAAAATTCTTAACTATCAATGTGTTTCATGTTAATCAATGTTCAGCCCTAGCCAACGAAATGTTATTCCTTAGTAGTGAATTGGTCTTGGATGTGTTCTTGGCTGGTACATAAGCAGCACTGTCACGAAGCTCACAGAAGATACACAGAGTGCTATGGAGGACTTCCTCTTGATGGACTTTTCAGTTTCAGTGCATATTTTCTGTCGCTTAATGACATGTTACCCCAAACATAGTAGCTTAACAAACGCAAGTCTGTTATCTCATACTTGTGTGAATCGGGAGTTCGAGCACAGTTTAGCTGTCATTCACAGAAAGAAGATGTTGTGAGACAGATGGAGCATATCTACAATCCAAGGGATATTTGAGGTATCAGGAGAGAGCCCTGGAAAATATTCTCCCTAAAGTTCATAGCAGCTTTATTCCATACTTGCAAAAACTTGAAAATCACCTAGATGAGTTGGTAAAGAAATTGGTGAATTCAGATAATCAAATATTATTCTTGACTAAAGTGCAATCAGCTCTCAATCCTTCAACAGATGTGGCGGACTCTTAAATTGTTTTTAATAACTGAAAGCAAAAATCTACGTGCTGCATGATTCCAAATATATGACAGTCTAGGAAAGGGCTCCACCCTAAAGACTTAACTCCTTCACAAAGACCCACCTCCAAACACCATCACATCAGGGATTAAATTTGAACAAATGAATTTTGGAAGGACACAAACGTTTGGGCCATAACAGACTTCCTTAAATTTTTCATAAAGTCTTTTTCGTTTCATCGATCCTGTGTAGGATCACACAGGATGTGTGCCACACACATTTACTTGTCCTGTTTCTCCTTGGGCTCCTCTCAGCTGTGATATGTTTCCTGACTTTCCTTGTTTTTGATGATTTTGACAGATCTGATAAATACTTCTCAAATTTATTGTAGGATGTCCCTCTACTACAATTTTTCTGATGCCTTTCTCATAATTAAACTAGGGGCATAGGTTTTGTGGAAAGAAAGTCCCAGAGGAAAAGTGCCATTTTCATCAGATCTACATGATTTATGTCTATTGATATTGAGTTTGATTGTTGAAGAACATTTAATGACTTGGATAATTTGTATCTGTCAAGTTTTCCCACCATAGAGTACCCATTTTCCTCCTTCCATTCTGTCTTCTTTGGAAATGAGTCACCACATGCAATCTATACCTCAGGAGTGGTAAACTGGGTTTCCCTTTTTTAAAGTGAAGTATCTCCAAAATCTGGAGAAGGCAATGGCACCCCACTCCAGTACTCTTGCCTGGAAGATCCCATGGGTGGCGGAGCCTGATAGGCTGCAGTCCATGGGGTTGCTAAGAGTCGAACACAGCTGAACAACTTCACTTTCACTTTTCACTTTCATGCATTGGAGAAGGAAATGGCAACTCACTCCAGTGTTCTTGCCTGGAGAATCCCAGGGACAGGGGAGCCTGGTAGACTGCCATCTATGGGGTCGCACAGAGTTGGACATGACTGAAGTGACTTAGCAGACTTTGCATCTCCAAAATCACTGCAGATGGTGACTGCAGCCATGAAATTAAAAGACGCTTACTCCTTGGAAGAAAAGTTATGACCAACCTAGGTAGCATATTCAAAAGCAGAGACATTACTTTGCCAACAAAGGTCCGTCTAGTCAAGGCTATGGTTTTTCCAGAGGTCATGTATGGATGTGAGAGTTGGACTGTGAAGAAGGCTGTGCCGAAGAATTAATGCTTTTTAACTGTGGTGTTGGAGAAGACTCTTGAGAGTCCCTTGGACTGCAAGGAGATCCAACCAGTCCATTCTGAAGGAGATCAGTCCTGGGTGTTCTTTGGAAGGAATGATGCTAAAGCTGAAACTCCAGTACTTTGGCCACCTCATGAGAAGAGTTGACTCATTGGAAAAGACTCTGATGCTGGGAGGGATTGGGGGCAGGAGGAGAAGGGAACAACAGAGGATGAGATGGCTGGATGGCATCACCGACTCGATGGACGTCAGTTTGAGTGAGCTCCTGGAATTGGTGATGGACAGGGAGGCCTGGCGTGCTGCAGTTTATGGGGTTGCACAGAGTTGGACATGACTGAGCAAATGAACTGAACTGAACTAATTTCCATAAATTATTTAGGACTTTCCTATACAGAAGATTTTTTAAAATTCTGCTCCATTCATTAATACATGCAATGATTTATTTACATCAATATGGACTCACAGATACTTATTTGATATTTGAAATTGTAATCTTAGCTTATTTTGGCTGCTATAACAAAATATCACAGACTGAGTGACAGAAAACAGAAATTTATTGCTCACAGTTCTGGAGGCTCAAATTCCACTATCATAGTAGTAGCATGATTTTGGATTGATCCAAAAATCCTCCTTTTGGATTGCAGGTTTCTCACTGTATCCTCACATGACAGACAGAATTAGGAAGACCTTGTGTGTCTCTTTTGGAAGGTACTAATCCCATTCATGACAGACGGTCCCTTGTGAACTAGTTGTGCTCCAAATGCACCAGCTGGAAGCATGGTCCTTGGGCATTAACATTTTAAATATGAGTTTTGAAGTGACAAAAGCATTACGTGTGATACTTAATATACTTGTTGCTCAAATTGTTCCAGCTTTGTCCACTGGGGCCTCTTTTGGTTGTTTCCAGAGCCCCTTTGACAAACTCTAGTGAATGTCAGTTTTTGCATTTTGGTTTTGTTTCCTTTTAGCTTTTCACTTCCTTATATTCTGAAAGATACTGAATTTTTGATAGGATTTCTAAACACAAAAAGGAGAGTTTAGCCTTTAATGAAAGGACTTTAGAACACGAGTCAGGTGACTGAATTAGATAATTTTCATTTTGAAATCCAACATTTAGTAAAAACTAATTCACTCATTTATTAAACATTAATGGCCTGGTATGTGGCAGTCAATGTTCTGGCAACTGAGGATTCAGCCTATTCTCATAAAACTGACATCTTGTTTGAGGAAGAGACAACATGCATCGGAGTTCATGTTGCATGGTGCATTAGTTTCAGTTTAGTTGAGTAACATCAACCCCCAACACATGGTTCAGATTTCAGTTATCACAGGAAATTTACTGTGAACAATTGCACGAAGTCCAATTGCTGCTAACTCTACGTCAGTCCACAAGTCACGAAGCTCATCACGATCAATAACCAATCCTGTTAATTCTTCAAAAGTCTGCAGGATTAGTCACTGTGACTCTGTTACTCTGTTTTGGCACAGACAGAAAAAGAAGTAGTTGTGTTGTCTCCGTTCTCCCAGTGATGAACTCTTATGTTATTTACAAGGTGAATAATTGTAAAAGGGAATTGGCAACAAATAAAAGTGTGATGGAGAGACAAAAAGTGATGAGGCCAGAAGTTATATTCAAACTGAATGCAAATGGATTACAGAAAAAATAGTTGACCACGGGAGTAGTAACTTAATCCTGTAAGAAAGATTCCAGATATGCAGTCAGAAGAACTTAGTGAAGGTCAACTTACCACATAAATGAGGAAACTGGTGGTGAGAAAAGGGTGAAAGTGACCCAGAGGGTGTGACAGCAGCAAATATTTCAAATCAAAGAAAGTTTTGTAAAGATTTCACAACTTTGAGAGTACAAGCACAAAATGTCAGAAATTGATCCAAACTTACCAAGGAGCATAATTCACCAAGTTGGAAAAAAGATGCTCTTATATTGTAAATTATACAAGAAGAAGGAAGCAGGCACTGCTCAAACACTTTAGATAAGTTTTTATAAAGCAATTAATTGATTTAATACTCAATGTTTCTACTTTGTCAAACTATATATTGTTAGTAGCTGACAATCAGAGTTTCTAATGCTTTAAAAACAAATTTTAAAAGTCACAAAACAATCATTATTCATCCCAACATTACTGAGATCAGATTCCATGATTCCATTTACACAGTAATTTTTATAGTCCTTTTCTACCATTTAAGGTGAGAGCTGCCTGTCTTTTATGTCAGATGGTGGTAAGTGCTCAGGAAACAAGCTAACCAGGTTAAGAGCTCATGGAATGCCGTGATGCGAGCGGAACTGATACTTTATACTGTGTGGTATATGGAAGGTGCCTTGGTAAAGTGACATTTGAGCAGAGACTGCAAGAGGATGAGATGGCTGGATGGCATCACCGACTCGATGGACGTCAGTTTGAGTGAACTCCTGGAATTGGTGATGGACAGGGAGGCCTGGCGTGCTGCAGTTTATGGGGTTGCACAGAGTTGGACATGACTGAGCAAATGAACTGAACTGAACTAATTTCCATAAATTATTTAGGACTTTCCTATACAGAAGATTTTTTAAAATTCTGCTCCATTCATTAATACATGCAATGATTTATTTACATCAATATGGACTCACAGATACTTATTTGATATTTGAAATTGTAATCTTAGCTTATTTTGGCTGCTATAACAAAATATCACAGACTGAGTGACAGAAAACAGAAATTTATTGCTCACAGTTCTGGAGGCTCAAATTCCACTATCATAGTAGTAGCATGATTTTGGATTGATCCAAAAATCCTCCTTTTGGATTGCAGGTTTCTCACTGTATCCTCACATGACAGACAGAATTAGGAAGACCTTGTGTGTCTCTTTTGGAAGGTACTAATCCCATTCATGACAGACGGTCCCTTGTGAACTAGTTGTGCTCCAAATGCACCAGCTGGAAGCATGGTCCTTGGGCATTAACATTTTAAATATGAGTTTTGAAGTGACAAAAGCATTACGTGTGATACTTAATATACTTGTTGCTCAAATTGTTCCAGCTTTGTCCACTGGGGCCTCTTTTGGTTGTTTCCAGAGCCCCTTTGACAAACTCTAGTGAATGTCAGTTTTTGCATTTTGGTTTTGTTTCCTTTTAGCTTTTCACTTCCTTATATTCTGAAAGATACTGAATTTTTGATAGGATTTCTAAACACAAAAAGGAGAGTTTAGCCTTTAATGAAAGGACTTTAGAACACGAGTCAGGTGACTGAATTAGATAATTTTCATTTTGAAATCCAACATTTAGTAAAAACTAATTCACTCATTTATTAAACATTAATGGCCTGGTATGTGGCAGTCAATGTTCTGGCAACTGAGGATTCAGCCTATTCTCATAAAACTGACATCTTGTTTGAGGAAGAGACAACATGCATCGGAGTTCATGTTGCATGGTGCATTAGTTTCAGTTTAGTTGAGTAACATCAACCCCCAACACATGGTTCAGATTTCAGTTATCACAGGAAATTTACTGTGAACAATTGCACGAAGTCCAATTGCTGCTAACTCTACGTCAGTCCACAAGTCACGAAGCTCATCACGATCAATAACCAATCCTGTTAATTCTTCAAAAGTCTGCAGGATTAGTCACTGTGACTCTGTTACTCTGTTTTGGCACAGACAGAAAAAGAAGTAGTTGTGTTGTCTCCGTTCTCCCAGTGATGAACTCTTATGTTATTTACAAGGTGAATAATTGTAAAAGGGAATTGGCAACAAATAAAAGTGTGATGGAGAGACAAAAAGTGATGAGGCCAGAAGTTATATTCAAACTGAATGCAAATGGATTACAGAAAAAATAGTTGACCACGGGAGTAGTAACTTAATCCTGTAAGAAAGATTCCAGATATGCAGTCAGAAGAACTTAGTGAAGGTCAACTTACCACATAAATGAGGAAACTGGTGGTGAGAAAAGGGTGAAAGTGACCCAGAGGGTGTGACAGCAGCAAATATTTCAAATCAAAGAAAGTTTTGTAAAGATTTCACAACTTTGAGAGTACAAGCACAAAATGTCAGAAATTGATCCAAACTTACCAAGGAGCATAATTCACCAAGTTGGAAAAAAGATGCTCTTATATTGTAAATTATACAAGAAGAAGGAAGCAGGCACTGCTCAAACACTTTAGATAAGTTTTTATAAAGCAATTAATTGATTTAATACTCAATGTTTCTACTTTGTCAAACTATATATTGTTAGTAGCTGACAATCAGAGTTTCTAATGCTTTAAAAACAAATTTTAAAAGTCACAAAACAATCATTATTCATCCCAACATTACTGAGATCAGATTCCATGATTCCATTTACACAGTAATTTTTATAGTCCTTTTCTACCATTTAAGGTGAGAGCTGCCTGTCTTTTATGTCAGATGGTGGTAAGTGCTCAGGAAACAAGCTAACCAGGTTAAGAGCTCATGGAATGCCGTGATGCGAGCGGAACTGATACTTTATACTGTGTGGTATATGGAAGGTGCCTTGGTAAAGTGACATTTGAGCAGAGACTGCAAGGAAGGAAAAGAGTGAGCCAAGCAGACGTGCTGGAGGAAGAGGGTGAGGGTGGAGATAGGATTTGACTGACATTCTGAGAATCACTGTGCCTGAAACAGGAAAGCCAGTTAGAGATCATAGCAGTGCTGCGGGAAGGGATGATGGTGTCTGGGACCAGGGAGTGATGATGGGCGTGAGAGTGTGCAGATTTCGGACAGAGTTCAGTGGTGAGCTGTGAGAGGCTTGGACTGGCTCAAAAGAGGCAACATTGACATTTTCAGGAATTTTTAAAGTTGCTAAATGGTTGTGAACTTGAAATTGACCACATTGATAGCATTTTACATCAAAATTTGACATGTACTAACAATTGGGCTTATTTTTTCTTTTTTAACAGTCAGTTGTTAAAGATTTACCATCACGCTACTGGACATAATTACTTTAAAGACAGAATTGAATATGTGATATAAAAGAAAGAGAAATCAAGGATGACTCCAGGCTTCTGGACATAGTATATTTACCGTGAGCACCAGGGTTAGGAAGGATGCAAAATGATAGAAAGACTACTCTTCCCATCACAGAGAGAGGAGGGAACACTACTCTGTGGGTTTGAAAAATAGGCTATTCAGACAATGAGGAAGGAGAATAATTTTTCTTAAAACCAGGATAGGGCATCATTTATACTCAAAGGACGAAGAGTCCAGTGAACAGAAGACAGAATAACTTCTCTGCAGAGAATATTAGTGTTAGCCAAGTCCAGGGTTACAGATGAGAGATAACCTGACCTGTGATGATCTGACTTATTTCTCACATTCCAGGGATATGTCATGAGTCAGTCCCCAGAACTACTTCCCATGATCCCCACTCAGGACCAAGTATGAAGACACAGCTCTGGGGGCTTCAGGAACATATGAGCAGGCAGGTCTCCATGGAAGGGAGGCATTTGGAGCAAAGTTGTGGGAGCTTCTAGCTGGGTTCTTCTCCAAGGCTGGGCCCTTCAGGGAGGGAAGGAGGCAGCAGAGACAGAGGGTGGCACCAAGCAGGCAGGAAGGATGGAGCTATGGGAAAATGTCATAGTTATGTGCTCATCACTCAAGAAATGTTTCATGAATCCCTCTGATGTAACCAGGTGTGATCCTCCTAGGATACCTGTCCTAAGAGGATGGGCAGCTCCTGAGAGAGGACTTGACCCACTCAGCCTCCTTTCCTCCTCCCCAGGCCCTGTGCCCCTGGCGCCCCTTCCTAAGCCTTTCTCCTGTTACACAGGGGATCAGAGCAAGACACCCCTCAGAAGAGCTGATCCAAACTTCTCAACATTGCCCTAAGATATGGATTTCTTTTGCCCCAAGAAGTCCCAGATTTTAAGTGAATCACCTGCTCAGGTGTTCCTCATTCAGCACCCTCTGCCCACTTCCTCTGCAGAACCCCTAAGACTCTGTGGACACCCTTTGAAAACCCCTGATCCAGCCCACTTCCTCTAGGACCTCACACACCTCCTGAGAACTGGGTAACGCTGAGAGGGAAGCAGGGTCTCCTGAGGGGATTGAGGGAGCTACTTCACCTTCTCTTAACTCCACGTGGGCCCTGACCTTGTGTGGTCTATGAGTAGCCTTCCTAAGCTCTAGGACAGAACTTGTCCTGCCCTCCATCCCACCCCAACTTACATTAATGCTTAAAACTTCTTGCAGATTAGGATGATGGAGACACCAACCAATAGCAGCACCTTGGAGCTTAGGAGGAAAACTACCAGGAGAGGCGAAGACTGTTCTGGGCCTGGAAATCAGGTGATAAGAGGACTGATTAGAAGAATCACAGAGGAACCATTCCCAGGGCCTCCACTTACTCCATCTGAGGCCGCTTGGGCCCACCAACACTCTGTGGCTTTGACCTGCCCCCTGGCCTCAAGCTTGAGGCAGACATTAGGCCACAGGAATCCCTCATCTCACACTCTCTTTTCTCAGGCTTCAGTGGCCCTATAAGTTGAAGAGAAAATTCCAGAAGTGAAAATAACGGTGAGACAGAAGATTCAGCAAGTCCTAGTGCACAGTCTCTCACTAGGTGGTAATTCCATCCTCAGTCAGCCATTAGAAAAATTTCAGGAGAAACGATCAAGTCTGATAAGGTTAGAAATCTAGATATTTGAAAATAACATCATGAATATGAAATTTGCCTAAACTTTGAAAATATTAAAAAAAAAAAAAAGTGTCCCGCAGAACAGTGCATAAATCACAGGAAAGGATTTCAACCTATTCTTGATTTAATATGGTTGGCACACAATCCCCCAAATCTGTGCATAGATTACCATATGTGTCAAAAGAGGTGATTGGTAGCGATCAAGTTAAAGATCTTAAGATGGCGTATTATCTTGGATTTTCTGAGTGGAGCCCACGTGATCACAAAGATCCTTACAAGTAAGAGATGGAGGCAGGAGAGTCAGAGGGGGGGGTGCAGTGTCAGAAGCAGAGGTCAGCGTGACGTGGGGCCCTTTGCCAAGGAGCGTGGGCACCTGAAGGGCAAGAAAATGGATTCTCCTCTAGAGCCTTTGGAGGGAACACAGCCCAGCCACCATCGTAGACGTCTGACCTCTACGCCTATATTAAGCATATTTGTCTGTGTGTGTATATATATATGTATTAATATACTTGTATTAAATCACTAAACATGGTAACTACTTAGTGACTATAGGAACCTAATTCAAGGAGAGATGTGAATAAATGGACAGGCACAATTTAAAATGCTTAACTTCTGCGTGTGCATGCACGCATGCTCCGTCGCTTGTCATGTCCGACTCTTTGTGCCCCCATGGACACATGTGACCCCTGCCAGCCTCCTCTGACCATGAGATTTTCCAGGCAAGAGTACTGGAGTGGGTTGCCATGCCCTCCTCCAGGGGATCTTCCTGACCCGGGAATCTAACTGTGACACCTATGACTCCTACATTGCAGGCAGATTCTTTACCCACTGAGATACCTGGGAAGCCCCAGCTTCTAGGTGAAAAGAAGGAAAAAATACTGTTTGGCTATTGAATGGTGAAGGGAAAATGGGAAAAAGGAAAAACATAGTGGAAGGGATTTCAGGATTTACTTTCCTGAAAGACGAAAGAGAACCAAAGAATGAGAGGACTCACAACCTTTCTCTCTCTATGAAAACCAACTATCAAAAACTCCTTTAAATGTTAGATTATGCTGTGCTGAGAGAAGAGAGGCTAGAAATATTGTAAGACATCTCAGTACCGTAAGAACAAACAATAAGATATGCATCCTCACACGAGACCCACTGGACCCAGGAGTGCAATGGCTGGAGCTCTCAGATGGGTAGGCTTTTGGTCTGGGTGGAAGGGTCACATCAGCATTTTACGCTTCTCTTCAGCCTGCCAACCTAAATGTTTCAAAAAACGCTTCCAGCCTTACTACACTAGCAACCTTGATGGGAGAGCCCAGAAGTACCAACCCTGGTTGAGTCCAAGCAGGAGGTGGAAGATTAGAAAGCATTTCCAAGCCACTGTAGACAAGACTGCATGAACTCTTCTCTCCTACACTCCCTGTTAAGTACAACTTGAACCCTAGAAATAACACAGAGGATAAGCATAGGAGAACTCTAGGTGGAAGAAGAGGTGAACAGGCTGGAGACCTGAGGGCTGCAGGAAGAACACAGCGGTCAGCCCCCCAGGTCCACTCTCCTAATTCCCTAGCACAAAAAGAGACCCAGATGTGGCACTAGACAAAAAGAAAGTCTAAACCAATAATCTAAATTCCTGCTTCAAGAAATTAGAAAACGAGGAGCAAGATAACCTAAAGCAAAAGGAAGAGAGGAAATAGTACAGAAATAAGAAAAATAAATGAAATCAAAAACGGAAAAGAAAGATCAATGAAACTTAAAAACATGTCAATGTATGCCAAAACCAATACAGTACTGTAAAGTAAAATAAAGTAAAAATAAAAATTAAAAAAATTCTAGGATAGGATTAAAACATTAAAAAAAACAAACTTAAAAACAATAGAGAAAATAACTGAAACAAAGAGTATGTTCTTTCAAAACACCACTAAAATGAAATTCTTCTAATAAATAAATAAATAAGGAGGAATGACACGTCTCCAGTAACAGGAATGGAAATGCAAGACATTAGTACAGTCTCTGCAGATATCAGTAGATAATAAGAGAATTTTATGAGCAACTGTACAGACAGCAATTTGAAAACTCAGAGACAATGGAAGAAATAACTCAAAAAGCACAGCCTACCACAGCTCACACAATATGAAATGAATGTTCTGAATAATCTTAAACAATTGAAATTTTGCTTCAAATTTAAAAAAAAAAAAAAAGATTCTCATGACCCACATGGTGTCACGGGAAAATTTTGTCAAAAACTTCCAGATGAATTAAAAACAATTTTGGTGAACAAAAAATAATTATAAAAGATATTTTGAAAAATCTGAATTTATATTCTAATTTAAATGATATTGGGAATTAGTATTGATTATATTAAGTGTACACTGGAATTAGTTTTATAGAAAATAATATCCCTAACGAAAAGACCACACAATTGCAGACACCATTGACACACATAAGTTGTGGACACAATTATGCAACTTTTCTATATCACTAGTTTAAAGGAAGTTGTTTGTTCTCTCTTTCCTCTCTTAATTCTTCCAGCAGGCAGGGACATGGACACTCAGTGACTCAGCATCGACTCAGTAGATGAGGACAATACCATAGTTATGTTGGAAGAAATGTGGGCCTTTGAAAGGTCTTCTGGAGAAAGATTCCTGGAAACCTGACTTGACCCTCTCTTGATGTTACATAACAGTCTATGAGATGTTTTATTTATATAAAGCGGGGGTGCTGTCATTGGAACAAGTCCAAGCTGTGGGAGAACAAGTCTGTAATTAGCATGTATCTCTTGTGCAGGCTTGGGAGTCCTGTCCTCAGGAACTTATTCACCTTGATTACTTTAGCCCAGTGACCTGGACTAAAGGCAACAAATCTTCAACAACACAAGGCCCAGCCCCATCCCCACTGCTCCCTAAGTCCCTTCTGTAAACCCAAAGCCCACTGGGCGGCTGAAGCAGAAAAGGAGATGAACTGATAGTTGCATTCAGTTAACGTGCAGTGAGCGATTGTGACCCTTCTTGGCTCATTGTCACAAAGCAAAGGATAAAGGAGCCCACGCGGTGCCCGCTCATGGTCACCTGGGGGCCTGGTGAAACTCTAACTTCTTGACCTCATGGCTCCCCTTCCAGAATTTCACAGAGTAGTAAGTACAGACATTTACTGGTGTGATGTTCCTGATATGGATGGAAAAATCTAGGCTGAAGAGAGACCAGGCAGAGGTTAGAAAGAATAAGGAGGTGGCAAGTGGGCAGACATGGAATGGTGAACACAGAAACAGTTATTTTAAGAAAGAGGCAGGACACTGAACAGGATGACATTCCTCCCTCTCGTTCTTAATGCCATGGATGTTTGTGTCAAAGGATCTATAAAGAATACATCATACTCTTACCAGTGGTCAGGAGGGAATTCATTCTAAAGTTCTAGTTTATATCTATTGACTTCTAGATTGTTCAATAAAAAGCATGAAGTACTCCTTTCATTATATAAAAACAAATAAAGAATTGGGTCAGTTGGAGTGGAGTCCTCACCGGGGAGTTTGTGGGTGCCCTGGTCCTTCTGATGAGCAGAGACCTCCAGAGTATGATTTTTGGTGATTGCCAGCTGCCCGTCATGCTCCACCTGGCAGGTGAGCACCACAGCCTCCCTGTGGGCAGAGGAGTTCACCAGGAGCCAGCTCGTCCAGTTAAAGTTTCCATCCTTGTTTTCTATGAGGGTCAAGGTCACTTCTGTTCAGAATATGATTCCATTCTCCAGCCAGGTCAGCTGCAAGTCTCTGGGATAGAATTTGTTCACCTGGCAGGTAATGACATTCACCTGGTTCCCCATGGGGTGTTGTGTAAGCTCCAAGGTGGCTAAAACTGAAAGAACACAGACAAAAAGCTCTGACAATATGGGACAGGTCATAGCACCCAGGTCAGAGCCAGGCAGGCAGCAAGTGCTCAAAGGGTCTCTGCATAGGAATGAAATCACTAAGCAAGCACAGTGCAGGGCACGCAGTGGGTGCTCAAAAACTGATGGCTCCTATTAGGGTTAATGTTTACAATCAGCAAGATCAGTCCCTATCATACAGTAGGAACATAATAACTGCAGCAAAATAAGTGAAATCCCTAAGCACATAAAGGCCTGGCTTATTGTATCGCCTAGTCACTCAGTCGTGTCCGATTCCTTGCAACCCCATGGACTGCAATCCGAGAGATTTCTGTTTATGGGACCCTCCAGGCAAGAACACTGGAGCGGGTTGCCATTTCCTTCTCCATGGCTTATGGTAGGTGCTCAGTAATTGGAGAAGCCACTGATAAAGTAAAGAAAACTATTTAGCATAGTGTTTGGCACAGGCATCCATAGAAGTGAGTGAAGAGCTCAACTAGAAGCCTGGTGTTAAGCAGGAATATCAGGAAGTAGATTCTGGGCAATTCAAGGCATGGAGCAGAAAGCAGGCGGGAGGAGCTAGCTGGGGTCTTGGGGGCATGTGTGAACTTGAGCTAACATGAGGGGCACCTACCTTGGATAGTCTTGGACAAGTTGGCAGTCCCAAGGAGAGGAGGGTCCCCCTGCAGGGTGACGTGGGCCACCTCACAGATGACCTAGGAGTGAACATCTCCCAGGGCCCGCAGCACCTTGGTTGTGCTGGAGATGCTGTAGGAAACACTGTCTCCCTCTGGGTCCACACTGGTCTGGGAAGCTGAGAGCTCATTGCCATTTTTGAACCATTTAAGGGAGATGTTTCTGGGGGAGAAGCCGTGGGATGTGCAGGTGAAGCTCACTGTCTGCTCAGGTGTAGCCCTCACTGTAAGGCCAGATACCATGGGCAGGGAGGGCTTGGCTACAAAAGGAACATTTATAAACAATGAATAAGATTGTGATTATCATCATTAACAAAAAACTTGTGACAATGTTAAGAAATTGCAAATACATTATTTTTAAATTCTTCAAATAATTCTGGCGGGGGCGGGTGTCAGTGTTACCATCGTCATGTTAAGGGGAGACCTACAGATTCCCAGGGGTGACTTTGAATCAGGGGCAGGGCTGACTGGAATTCCAGACCTGAGTTCAGAGTCCACTTTCTTTCCTCTGCCAGGGGATTTCCCGCCAATCTGGGCACAGGAACAAAAGCACTTTTTGGGCTCACTCTTTTATTAACTATTCCTGACTGGGCTCGCCTGGAAAACTTAACTAACTTCAGAAAATGTATTTACAGAAGGGAATGCGGGGAAGCAGGAGCACAGCAGGACCACACAGAAGCTGAAGCAGGGTGGCCAGTGGATGAGAGGTGTGGTTGTAGCACCTTCTAGCTCCTCATCTATGAAAGAGGGCAACTGGCATTATCCTGCCCAGGCTTCAGGGAGAGTTAAATCAGGTGCTGGAAGTGTTTTTGCTGGGAGTAAAACAAGATGCTTCACTAAACTAAACAAATACATATCTCTCTATAACCTGGACTCTATTTATATTCAGAACTGTCTTTCAGGTAGTTACTCTTCCCACAAAAATGCCAGTAGGACTAGTATATCAATCCCTGAATTTCAAAGGAGGGTGCAAATAGGCATCTTTCTGAGTCGTGTTTTTCTCTTGGGTTAGTTTGGTTGAAAAGAAAGATCACTGAGTGCCGAGAAACCACAGGTGCTTAGCTTCTTAACTGTTATTAAATCCATAGAGACACAGACATAGGGCTACAAAAAACCCAGATTCACACAAATCAGCAAGTCAAATGTGAGGGTCCCTGTAGGGGGTCCTGTAGAGTTTCTCTCAATTGTTCATTATTACCCAATACCTCCTGTAAAATCTGTAGACAGCAAACATTACAGATATTTGCATTTCTAAATATTTAGCTTGCTTCCTAAAACTCATCAAACATTTGAGGACATACATAGCTATATGTTCCTCATATTAGCTGGCTTAATATGTCAAACTGTGTAAACTCCAGCATCCTGGACATCCCTAAAGGGACGAGGTACGGTAATCAGTTACCACTTATCCAGAGTTTCCTTAGAGCCTAAAGATGGCCTGATCTCTTGATCACCCTCAGCTCTCTAACTCTCCTACAGCTCTGAGAGAAAGGCCTGAGTGTGGCCCCATATACAGGACAAAATTCAGGGAGAGTGAAGCTGTCCAAGGACATGCGGCAATTAAGGTCAGAATTCACTTCACTGCACACAGGGCTGATTGATTTTAGCGTCGCAGTTCTTTACCCTTGAGCCTCACTGTTTCTGGACAAAATGGATACAAGCACCACCTGGTAAGATGAGGATGTATATAAAACACAGAGCTTGGCGTATAGTAGGTGCTTAATCAATAACATCCATGATCTTATCATAAAAGAAAAGTGAGAGTGTTAGTCGCTCAGTTGTGTCCGGCTCTTTGCGACCCCATGGACTGTAGCGCTCCCGGCTCCTCTGTCTATGGGATTCTCCAGGCAAGAATACTGGAGTGGGTGCCATTTCCTTCTTCAGGGGATCTTCCTGACCCAGGAAGTCAACCCAGGTCTCCAGCATTGCAGGCACTTTCTTTACCATCTAACCCACTAGAGATGCCCTTGCTATCATAAGATCTGGCCATTCTAGTTCTGAAATTCCGTATTTATTTTTTAGGCAGTAAGAGGCCAAAACAAAAGCACAACTGAGGCACCAAGGAGAGTCGTATTCAGCTCCAAACAGCTGCCATGCAAAAATTGACATTAAAAACAACAACAGGAGAAACACGAGATTATGAGTCTGTCCCCAGTTATAAAAATAATCCCATCAGAAATAAGTTTGGGGAATTAGCTTTCAAAACACACAAGAGACCACAGGCATTCTGCAGATTAGCGCTTTATAGAAGCTAGAAGCACTCTAAAAGGAGAGAAGACAGATTTCATCAGTGTCACTGTGGTTGTTGAGGCTGGAGGGCTCCAGGCTGAGAAGGGAGTGTTTGCAGGGATTCCAGTGCCTGTTTAGGCACACAGGTGTCTAAAGATGGGAAGATTTCCCCAGTGATGAAGCTCTGGTCTGATCAGGATGGTCTGAGTGAGTAGGAAGGCCCTCACAACCCAGGTGAGCTCTGTTGGGGTGTGGGTCTCCTTGCCACTCCACTCAGGCTGAGTTTCTTGGGCCTCCTAAGATCTGTCACCATCACAGGTTATTCTGAAGTGCTCACACCTGGGAGAGCTGTGTCCCCAGGCACAGCAGGGGACTGACCTCTATCAGGGAAAAACCACAGCCTTCTCTCTCGGTGACCTCAGAGAACACACAACTCAGGCTGCGCTGCCCTAGCTGGGCACCAGCATCCTCTGCAGGAGTTAAGACACTCAGCTGTCCAGGCCATGGCTGTGCACTTAAACCAGGATTTCTACGGTACAGCCAGGGTCCTGGGATCTTGTCACCATCTCCCAGGTGATTCCAATGAGCAGCTAGGGTTGAAAGGCACCCAGCTCCACAGTAACTCAGCTGTACTCTCAGTCCTGGAGGGAAAGTGACCCACCCTGTCTGGGGTCTTCTGACTCCAACACATCAGGGCTCATGTTAGTGGAACATGTGTCACATGCCGGGGTCTGCTCTAAGCTCTTGACATGTGTCCCTCATTCAGTCCTTTCAGCTGCTCTATGAGGACGGGGCTGTCACTGAGGGATGAGGACACTTAGGCCCAGAGTGGGAAGAGATTCGGCAGAGGTCCCAGAGCTTCCTCTGCCCTCTCCAGTCAATCACAGACCCCTGAAAGTTGTGTGATCACTGTCATTTCATAGACGGGGAAACTGAGGACAAGAGGGAACTGAGACGTGCTCAGGACCCCACAGCCCGGGAGGCCAGCACCATCACTCCCTGAGGGGCTCTCCTTTCACCAGGTCATTCTGCCCTCAGGACACCCTGAAAAGGTTGTGTGGTCATCCTCTTTCTACAGGTGAGGAAGGGGTTGCCCAGTATAGGGAACTGTGCTGGAGATTTGGACAGAGCTCCTCAAATCCTTCTAATTCTCCTGAAAGACATGATGACCACCATCATGCAGATGAGGAAACTGAGGCGGAGAGAAATGAAGGGTCTGTCTCCTCTCACCCCCTGACTGTGTCCTGGTATTTCCTGTCAAGTCTAAGCTTTCATGTCCATCAGCAGAGCAAGTGCCCACCTTCAGGAGCCCCCACACTGACCACCACCCTGCCTTTTCCCTCAGATTCTTGACACCAACAACTACAGGGAGGAGTAGCCTCTGAGGGCCCAGCCCTGGGGACCCTGGAGCCACAAGGGAAGACATGGGCTCCCGACACCTGAGTCTAGAACAGGAACTCTTGCTCACACGGGGCCCCACCACCCTCTAGGGGACACCTCCCCCTCCTCATCCTCAGTCCACAGAACCAGGAATGGGCGTGCCCGGTGCTGCTGGGGTCGCAGTGGCCCCTCTGGGCTCTGTCCACACCACTCTTCCCGGATCTGCTCCACAGGGGCCTGGTGAAGGGGCAACATCACATCAATGGGGAGAAAAATCTCCTGATGCTTTTAAGAGTGTTGATCCCTGTCATTGCAGAACTTTTCAGCACATCATGCGACACTGAATGATCTGTCTCATCTGGGTTGTAAAACTGGACTTGGCTCCCTTACAAGGCCTTTTAAAATGTTTGTCTCTAAAGAAAAGAATGAAATATGATTTTAAGAGGACAGGGCTGGAGTCTTCTCAACACTTTGATAAGCAGTGAGGTGTACAGAGAACAGGGCTGTGTGACTGTGAGTGCCTGGGATTCGATCTTGGCTCCTCTACCTGTTCACAAATCAGGTTCCCTCTCTGAGCCTCAGGGTCCTCATCTGTAAAAGTGGTAAACAGACAACCTTTCCTTCTGAACACTGTTTATAATGAGTAAATGCCTAAGGAGGATTCACCATCTGATAGGCTGCTCCTTCTCTCTCCTCCCTCCTTTCTCAACCAGGGAATCATCTGGGCAGGAGGCCTGGGGAAGAGAGCCCTGGGAGCCAGCAGATCTGAGAGATGGTGGAGCCACTTCCTAGCTGTATTGTGACTGAGCAGGGGACCCACCATCTGAGAAGTTTAGTAACATCTGAGAAATCAGGAAAAAACACCTTCCCTGCTGATGTCTAGATGTTTTGGGAGATTATTTGCTACCAAGACTAGAAGGGAAATTAGGCAATATCATCACACAAATTAAAATCCACATACAGTCTGAACTGGTGGCTGACTCCCTGGTGGCTCAGAGGTTAAAGCGTCTGCCTGGAATGTGGGAGACCCAGGTTCGATTCCTGGCTTGGGAAGATCCCCTGGAGAAGGTAATGGCAACCCACTCCAGTACTCTTTCCTGGAGAATCCCATGGAGGGAGGAGCCTGGTAGGCTACAGTCCATAGGGTGGCTAAGAGTCGGACACGACTGAGCGACTTCATTTCATTTCACTGTCTAAACTAGCAATGCCACTTCCAGTGGGTATTTCTCCTCTAAATACAGTGACACTTGGAAAACTTATCCACCTTAGAACTGTTTGAGTAGCCCAAGGTTAGGAACAACTTAGTCTCCATCAACAGGAGACTGTGAGATAAATGATGCTGTCTCCATATGCTAAGTGTTAAGCAGTTGTTGGAAAATCAGGGCAGCTGTAGGTGCTGATATGGAACGAGGGTTTTTGGGATCATGCGGGTGAAAGTAAGGAGTTTTCTAGTCACCTCCGGCTCGGGGTCTGAATGTGAGGGACCTTCTGAACCTTGGGGAAAGCAATGAAAAGAGCCTGTTCCTTGGTTGATTCAAGGAGATTTTGGGTGGCGGCGGCTTAGTCACTAAGTTGTGTCCGACTCTTGCGACTTGGACTATAGCCTGCTGGGCTTCTCTGTCCACGGTTTATCCAGCAAGAGTACTGGAGTGGGTTGCCACTTCCTTCTTCAGGGGGTCTTCCCGACTCAGGAACTGAATCTGGGTCTCCTGCATTGCAGACAGATTCTTTGTTGACTGAGCTCTGAGGGAAGCCCAAGGAGGTTCTATTCTGCAACTTCTTTGTGCCAGACCCTTCCAGAAAACTAGTTTCAATGCCAGTGAAGGAAGGGGCCTTGCCTGGAGTCAGATTGAATTCCTTTTCTTTTTTTTAATGGAAAAGAAAAAAATATATAAACATAGTGAGACATATTAACATCTATCTGAGAATATTTTATCAAATGCAGAAAAAATGAGAATAGGAATATCTTGATATTATTAATAATTTAAATATAATTGAATTATATTTACTTAGTTTATATTGATCATATCCTACACAATATAGTTAAAATTTTGTATCTCATATGTTGTTGTTAGATGTCCATAGGACATTTTTAAAAACTGGCAAAAAGATAAACATAACTAAGTCTCAAAAAGTAGAATTATTTTGTGTGTGTGTGATTCAGTTATACATATATACATATGTTATTTTTGAAATTATTTTCCATTATAAATTATTACAAGATATTGACTATAGTTCCCTGTCCTATATAGTGAACTTTTGTTGCTTATTGCATATCTATATTTTTAAACTAGATATCTAGCATTCTATTAATACTAAGTCAAACAAGTAGAATCAAAATATTTTAGTTAGGTAAAAATTCATAAGTTTTCTAAAATATATATGTTATACATAATTTATATATATGTATACAAAAAGCTTTTCTACTATACTTGATAAAGGTTTGAGAAACAAACATCAACAAAAAGAAGAGATGGAGAACCATGGCTGCTCATTAGAAACATATTGGAACTCTGGCCAAAAAAAAAAAAAATCAATACCCTGGTATTTGTATTTGTATTCTGTAACTTCTATGCACTAGGCTCTTCCATGAAACAAGTTCCAATACTGGTGCAAGAAGGAGATTGGCCTTGAATCAGACTGGATTCTTGATGGATCCTTTCACTGACTATGTGACTGTGGTCTGGGCCCCTGTCACCTCTTGGCCTCAGGGCCCCATCGGTATATAGGAGGTTGGGAGGATGATGCCTAAGGCCCATCCTGTGCTGAAAGTCAAGGATTCAGGGCCTCTGTCAGAAAAATCTAAATGAGCACCTTTGCTGCCTCAATGGCACTGCTCCTAAGTCACCCACATGGAGAACTGCTTCCCTGAGGAGGGACATTCTGAGATGAACCAGCTCTGCTGGGAGCCTTTAGTGACTGTGTGAGTCAATCCCTGAATGACAGAAGGAAACACCCAACCTCTTGGCATTGTCTCCAAGCAGGGCCATAAAAATAAACACTGAAACTGCATCTCTTGGAATTTCTTCCCAATTTAGGAAATTCTGAATAGGAAATAAAGAATAACACATCTCCCCTCCCTGCCCTGGATGGCTTTCTCCTCTTTGGGTGGAAGTGGACATAAGCTTCACGAGAGAAGAGCCCTGCCTGCTTTGTTCACTGCTGCTTCCACAACATCCAGAGCAGGACCTGGCACACAGAAGGTGCTCAATAAGTGCTGAATAAAGAGAAGACTCAGCCACACTGAGGGTGCACTCTCCAGAGATAAGAAGTGAGGCCTGGCCTGTCAAGGAGCAAGTCACTCAGACTTTCATTTGTCTTATCCCTAGAATCGAAGGACTGAATGTGATGGAAAAGTCAAGGACTGTAGAACCAGGTAGATGGGGGATCCAGACTTTTCCCACATTTACCAGCTGTGGGGTCTTGAGCAAATAGCACAACCTCATGGCCTCAACTACTCTGATTTGTAGAAGGGAGTAAAATCAGATCATGTCCAGATCACTGTTGTATCGGATTCCTTTTTTTTGCTCAAAGAGTGAAGGGCATTCTTGTTGACTTGTCAGAGACCAGGGGATGAGGACACCCAGGCCATACTCACCGCTCACAGTGAGATGAGTGCCTGGTCCAGACTTAAACTCCACGTCGCCCTGTTCTCCTTTCCGGAACCTCACACAGTAGTAGACACCAGTGTCTGCTGGGGTGATGTTACCGAGGCGGATGGAAAAGTCCATGTTGTTTCTCTTTGTGGTATTTGCAACACTTGTTACTCTGGGGAAGACATCTCCTTTTTGACTGTAGATTAACTCCCGATCTGGCCCAGTTCCCCTGAACCACTTGATAGCCCCCACGGGGCTCAGGGAGGTCACGGTGCAGTGCAGAGTGGCCGTCTCTCCTGCTGCAACAGACACTGACCTCTCAGGTTGAATCACCTGCAGCTCCCCCTCACCTGCTGCTTGGAGGAAGACACAAAGCAGTTATTTATTTATCCTCATGTGATCCTGTAGGTTTTCTCCACTATTTATCAACAACAGCTTTCATTGACTTTGTACTCCATGATCCAGCCTTGAACTCAGCTTTTGCATGTATGTTGCATGTATATTGCATGTAACCTGCACAATCAGCCTGTTATATGAGATCCTTATACAAGAGAGGAACCTAGGCACAGAGAGGTCAGTGATGTGGCAGAGACTGGATTTGTGCATTAAGCCCTCTCTGGAAGTGTCGTGCTCCACCAAATATTTCTGTCTGTTCACTGTGTGTTCTCAGAGAGTGATGCATTTCTATCCTTTGCATTAGGTGAGACCACATGACTTCTTAGATCACTGAGTTGTAAGGAGAAGTGATGGATGTATTTAGCATGTTTTTCATTTAACTGTAAAAACCTTTATGAACCAATGTCCCCCTTCCCCAGAAATACACATTCTCATGTTGGACTTAGCTCCAACGACCTGGATACTTGAGTGACAGTGATATGCAGAATTCCCAACACACAATGAACATGCAGTTTAAGAAGAAAGTAGAACGTTGATCCAGGTGCTTGGGATTTTTTCCCAATGACATGGTCATGTTAGTTCTAAGGCTCTAAGAGAAATTATCAAACATTTAGTGGTTTACAATGACAGTCTCATTATAATGCTGGATGTCAAAGTACCGAAAATGGTTTTATTGGACTAAAATCAAGGAGTCAGTGGGCTACACTTCTCCTGGAGGCTGTGATCATTGCCTCTCCAAATTCTGGAGACTGTCTACACTCCTTTTCTCATGGTTTCCGTCTTCTTACGCCTCCAGTCTTGCTTCCATTGTCACTTGTGCTTCTGTACCTTTGGCTTTCCTGCCTCCTTTTTATAAGGGTATGTTGGTCCACAGTGATAATCTAGGTTATTCTCCCCATAGCAAGAGTCAATCACTTTTACAAAATCTCTTTGGCCATGTAAAATAAAATATTCACAGATGAGTATTAGGACATGGATCTCTTTAGGGGCATTTTTGCAAACTGGTTTACTTGATGTAAAACTTTTTTATTGAACAATAGTTGATTTACAATCTTGTGTTAATTTCAGCTATACAGCATAGTGATTCAGATATACACATGTATATGTCTATGCACATTCATTTTTAATGTATTATTTTCCATTATAGTTTTTCATAAGATACTGAATATATTCTCTATGCTATTTAGTAGGACCGTGTTGTTTATCTATCACATATACAATAGCTTACGTCTGCTAACTCCAATCTTCCACGTTGTCCCTCCACCTACCGTCTCCCCCTTAGCAACTGCGAGTCTGTTTCTGTTTCATAGACATGTTTGTGTCATATTTTAGATGCCTCATTTGAGTGATATCATATGGTATTTGCCTCTCTCTTTTTTTACTTCACTTAGTGTGATAATCTCTAGCTCCATCCATGTTGCTGCAAATGGCATTATTTCATTCTTTTTTAGAGCTGAGTTGTATTTCATTGTGTACACATCTTCTTTCCCCATTTGTCTGTTGATGGACATTTGGATTGTTTCCAAGTCTTGGGTAAAATGAATTGTGCTGCTGTGAACATAAAGGTAAATGTGCCTTCTTGGAATAGAGTTTTATCTGGATATATGCCCTGAAGTGGGATTGGTGGATGACATGGCAATTCTTTTTTATTTTTCTGAGGAACCTCCATACTGTTTTGCATAGCGGCTATATCAACTTCCTAATATATTCCCATCAACAGTGTAGGAGGGTTCCCTTTTCTCTACATCCTCTCCAACATTTGTTATTTTTAGAGTTTTCAGTGATTGTCATTCTGACTGGTGTGAAGTGGTACATCACTGTAGTTTCAATTTGTATTTCTTTAATAATTGAGCCTCCCCTGGTGGCTCAGACTGTAAGGAATCCTCCTAGATTGCAAGAGACCTGGGTTTGATTCCTGGGTTGGGAAGATCCCCTGGAAAAGGGAATGCCTACCCACTCTAGAATTCTTGTGTGGAGAATCCCATGGACAGACGGACCCCGTGGGCTACAATCCATGGAGTTGCAAAGAGTCAGACATGGCTGAGTGACTAACACTTTCACTTTTCTCTAATAATTAGTGATGTTGAGCGCCTTTTCATGTATCTGTAGGCCACTTGTATTTCCTCTTTGGAGAAATGTCTGTTACGTTTTCTGCCCATTTTTAAGTTGGATATTTTCATTTATTGTTGTTGAGTTGTATGAGCTGTTTGTACATTCTTGGACATTAAGTCCTTGTAAGTCAAATCCTTTTTGAACATTTTCTCCTATTCTATAAGTTGTCATTTTGTTTTATGTATTGTTTCTTTTGCTATGCAAAAGCTTGTAAGTTTCAGTCTCATTTGCTCATTTTTGTTTTTTATTTCTATTGCCTTGAGGAATTGAACTAAGAAAACATTGGGACAATTTATGTCAGAAGCTATTTTGCCTATGATCCTTTCTAGGAGCTTTATGTTGTTATTTCTTATGCTTAAGTGTTTAAGACATTTTGAGTTTGTTTTTGAGTGTCATGAGAGGGTGTATTCTAACTTCATTGATTTATATGCAATTGTCCAACTTTACCAACACCATTTGCTGAAAGACTTTTTCCCATTGTATATTCTTACCTCCTTGTCAAAGATTAATTAACTATAGGTGTGTGGGTTAATTTCTGAGCTCTCTATTCTGTTCCATTGATTCATATATTTGTTTCTGCGCTAATACTATTGAACTCATTCAATACCAATGAAGCAGAAGTAGATGCTTTTCTGGAATTCCCTTACTTCTTCCATAATCCAACTGATGTCGACAATTTTCTTTCTGGTTCTTCTGCCTCTTTAAAACCCAGCTTGTACATCTGGAAGTTCTCAGTTCAGGTACTGCTGAAGCCTAACTTGAAGGATTTGGAGCATTACCTTGTAGCATGTGAAATGAGCATATTATATGGTACTTTGAACATTCTCTGGCATTGCCTTTCTTTGGGATTGGAATGAAAACTGATCTTTTCCAGCCCCATGGCCACTGTTGAGTTTTCCAAATTTGCTGGTATAATGAATGCAGCACTTTCACAGCATCATCTTTTAGGATTTCAAATAGCTCAGGTGGAATTCTGTCACCTCCACTAGCTTTGTCAGTAGTAATGCCTCCTAAGGCCCACTTGACTTTGGACTCCAAGATGTCTGGCTCTAGGTGAGTGATCATACCATCACGGTTATCTGCGTCATTAAGAGCTTTTTTTGTACAGTTCCTCTGTATATTCTTGCCACCTCTTCTTAATCGCTTCTGCCCCTGTTAAGTCTTTACCATTTCTGTCCTTTATCATACCCAAACTTGCATGAAATGTTTCCTTAATATCTCCAATTTTCTTGAAGAGATCTCTAGTCTTTCCCGTTCTATTGCTTTCCTCTATTTCTTTGCAATGTTCATTGAAGAAGGCCTTCTTATCTCTCCTTGCTATTCTCTGGAACTCTGCATTCAGTTGGGTATATCTTTGCATTTCTCCCTCGCCTTTCACGTCTCTTCTTTCCTCAGCTATTTGTAAAGCCTCCTC
>SJYX01008107.1:137231-161061 GCA_006410675.1 Oreotragus oreotragus | reverse complement strand
TCTATGCAGTAGTATTCTTTATAGCATCAGACTTTACTTTCACCACCAGCTGCCGCTTGACCGTATCCAGTTTACCTCGACTCCTGGACCTAACATTCCAGGTCTCTATGCAGTAGTATTCTTTACAGCATCAGACTTTACTTTCTAACATTCCAGGTCTCTATGCAATAGTATTCTTTACAGCATCCGACTTTACTTTCACCACCAGCTGCTGCTGCTTGGTCACTCCAGTCATGTCTGATTCTTTGCGATCCTGTGGACTGCAGCCTGCCAGGCTCCTCTGTCCATGGGATGTTCCAAGCAAGAACACTGGAATGGGTTGCCATGCCCTCCTCCAAGGGATCTTCCCAACCCAGGGATCCAAAACATGTCTCCTATGGTTTTTGCATTGCAGCCAGATTCTTCACGGCTGAGCCACTGGGAAAGCCCTTCACCACCAGACACATCCACAACTGAGCATCATTTCCACTTTGACCCAGTTACTTCATTCTTACTGGAGCTATCAGTAATTGCCCTCTACTCTTTCCCAGTAGAATATTGAACACCTTTCAATCCGGAGGGTTCATCCTTACTTCCTTACTCAGATTTATTTCTAAGTATTTTACTTTAGGGGTTGCAATTTTTTAAAGGTATTGTCTTTTTTTAACATTCCCTTTCTGATATTTTGTTGTTTGTTAGTATAAGGAAATGCAACCAATTTCTCTGTATTAATCTTCTATTCTGCTAAACTGCAGAATTTGTTGATCAGTTCTAGTGTGTTTTGTGTGGAATCTTTAAGATTTTCTGTATACAGTATCATGCCATCTACATGTATTGACATTTCACCTCTTCTTTTCCAATTTGGATACCTTTTATTTCTTGGTTGATTTCTGTGGCTCGGACTTCCAAAAGTATGCTGAATAGAAGAGGTGAGAGTAAGTATCCTTGTATTGCTCTTGATTTTAGTGGAAAACCTTTCAGCTTTTCATCATTGAATATTATATTAGCTGGGGGTTTGTCATAAATAGCTTTTATTATATTGAGATATGTTCCCTGTCTATCCACTTTGGTTAGTTTTTATCACGAATGGATGGTGAATTTTGTGAAATGGTTTTTCTGATTACGTGGTTTTGACTATTATTTTGTTTATGAAGTATATCACATTGATTGATTTGGATGTGTTGAACCACACTTGTGAACTTGACATGAATCCAACTTGGCTGTGGAGTATGATCTTGTTTATGTGTTAGATTTGGCTTGCTAATATTTTGTTGAGAATTTTTACATCTATTTTCATCAAAAAACTGGGCTGTAATTTTCTTTTTGGTGGTATCTGTGTCTGGTTTTGGTATCAGAGTGATGGTGGCTTCATAGAATGCCCTTAGGAGTGCTCTTTCCTCTTTAATTTTTTGGAAGAGAAGATTTGGCTTGCTAATATTTTGTTGAGAATTTTTACATCTATTTTCATCAAAAAACTGGGCTGTAATTTTCTTTTTGGTGGTATCTGTGTCTGGTTTTGGTATCAGAGTGATGGTGGCTTCATAGAATGCCCTTAGGAGTGCTCTTTCCTCTTTAATTTTTTGGAAGAGTTTGAGAAGAATTAATATAAGTTCTTCTACATATGTTTGGTAAAATTTGCCTGTGAAGCCATCTAGTTCCAGACTTTTGTTTATAAGGAATTTTTTTCTTAATTACAGATTCTACATCACCTCTAGTAACAGGTCTGTTCAAATTGTCAGTTTCTTCTTGATTCATTTTTGGTGGGTATATGTTTCTAGAAACTTGTCTGTTTCTTTTAGGTTGTTAAAATTTTTTGGCATATAATTGTTCATAGTATTCTCTTATGGGTTTTTGCATTTCTAATGTATTAGATATTATGTCTCTATTTTTATTTCTTATTTTCTTTATTTAGGTTCTCTCTCTTTTCTTCTTAGTGATTCTGGCCAGAGATTTATCAGTCTTGTTTACCCTTTCAAAGAACCAGTCCTTTGTTTTATTGATTCTTTTTCTCCTTTTTTGAAAAATCTCTATTTTATTTATTTCCTCTCTAATCTTTATTATCTCCTCCCTTTAGGTTTTGTTTGTTCTTCTTTTTCCAATTCTTTTAAGTGGTAGGTCAGGTTGTTTATTTGAGATTTTTCTTTCTCTCTTTTTTTTTCTTTTGATGAAACGCTGTATTGCTGTGAACTTCCCTCTCAGGACAGCTTTTGCTGCATCCCACAGATTTTATGTTGTGTTCTTATTGTCATTTGTCTCAAGGTGTTTTTTGATTTCCTCTTTGATTTCATCACTTACCCAATTGGTTTGTTAGTAGCATGTAGTTTGTTCTCCATGTAATTGTTCTCATTTCTTTTTCTGTGGTTCATTTCTAGTTTCATGCTGTTGTAGTCAGAAAAGATGCAGGAGATGATTTCTATACTCTTAAATTTGTTGAGACCTGTTTTGTGTCCCAATATGTGATCAGTCCAAGAGAATGTTTCATATACACTTGAAACAAATGTTTCCTGTGTTTTTTTTTTTAATTTTTATAATGTCCTGAAAATATCAGTGAAGTCTAACTGTTCTATCATTTAGGATCTCTGCTGCCTTATTGATTTTCTGTCTAGATCCATCCATTGATGTGATGGTGTGCTAACATAGCCTATGATTATTTTATTCCCGTCAACTNTCTATGCAGTAGTATTCTTTATAGCATCAGACTTTACTTTCACCACCAGCTGCCGCTTGACCGTATCCAGTTTACCTCGACTCCTGGACCTAACATTCCAGGTCTCTATGCAGTAGTATTCTTTACAGCATCAGACTTTACTTTCTAACATTCCAGGTCTCTATGCAATAGTATTCTTTACAGCATCCGACTTTACTTTCACCACCAGCTGCTGCTGCTTGGTCACTCCAGTCATGTCTGATTCTTTGCGATCCTGTGGACTGCAGCCTGCCAGGCTCCTCTGTCCATGGGATGTTCCAAGCAAGAACACTGGAATGGGTTGCCATGCCCTCCTCCAAGGGATCTTCCCAACCCAGGGATCCAAAACATGTCTCCTATGGTTTTTGCATTGCAGCCAGATTCTTCACGGCTGAGCCACTGGGAAAGCCCTTCACCACCAGACACATCCACAACTGAGCATCATTTCCACTTTGACCCAGTTACTTCATTCTTACTGGAGCTATCAGTAATTGCCCTCTACTCTCCCAGTAGAATATTGAACACCTTTCAATCCGGAGGGTTCATCCTTACTTCCTTACTCAGATTTATTTCTAAGTATTTTACTTTAGGGGTTGCAATTTTTTAAAGGTATTGTCTTTTTTTAACATTCCCTTTCTGATATTTTGTTGTTTGTTAGTATAAGGAAATGCAACCAATTTCTCTGTATTAATCTTCTATTCTGCTAAACTGCAGAATTTGTTGATCAGTTCTAGTGTGTTTTGTGTGGAATCTTTAAGATTTTCTGTATACAGTATCATGCCATCTACATGTATTGACATTTCACCTCTTTTTTTCCAGTTTGGATACCTTTTATTTCTTGGTTGATTTCTGTGGCTCGGACTTCCAAAAGTATGCTGAATAGAAGAGGTGAGAGTAAGTATCCTTGTATTGCTCTTGATTTTAGTGGAAAACCTTTCAGCTTTTCATCATTGAATATTATATTAGCTGGGGGTTTGTCATAAATAGCTTTTATTATATTGAGATATGTTCCCTGTTTATCCACTTTGGTTAGTTTTTGTCATGAATGGATGTTGAATTTTGTGAAATGGCTTTTCTGCATCTATTGAAGTGATTACGTGGTTTTGACTATTATTTTGTTTATGAAGTATATCACATTGATTGATTTGGATATGTTGAACCACACTTGTGAACTTGACATGAATCCAACTTGGCTGTGGAGTATGATCTTGTTTATGTGTTAGATTTGGCTTGCTAATATTTTGTTGAGAATTTTTACATCTATTTTCATCAAAAAACTGGGCTGTAATTTTCTTTTTGGTGGTATCTGTGTCTGGTTTTGGTATCAGAGTGATGGTGGCTTCATAGAATGCCCTTAGCAGTGCTCTTTCCTCTTTAATTTTTTGGAAGAGTTTGAGAAGAATTAATATAAGTTCTTCTACATATGTTTGGTAAAATTTGCCTGTGAAGCCATCTGGTTCCAGACTTTTGTTTATAAGGAATTTTTTTTCTTAATTACAGATTCTACATCACCTCTAGTAACAGGTCTGTTCAAATTGTCAGTTTCTTCTTGATTCATTTTTGGTGGGTATATGTTTCTAGAAACTTGTCTGTTTCTTTTAGGTTGTTAAAATTTTTTGGCATATAATTGTTCATAGTATTCTCTTATGGGTTTTTGCATTTCTAATGTATTGGATATTATGTCTCTATTTTTATTTCTTATTTTGTTTATTTAGGTTCTCTCTCTTTTCTTCTTAGTGATTCTGGCCAGAGATTTATCAGTCTTGTTTACCCTTTCAAAGAACCAGTCCTTTGTTTTATTGATTCTTTTTCTCCTTTTTTGAAAAATCTCTGTTTTATTTATTTCCTCTCTAATCTTTATTATCTCCTCCCTTTAGGTTTTGTTTGTTCTTCTTTTTCCAATTCTTTTAAGTGGTAGGTCAGGTTGTTTATTTGAGATTTTTCTTTCTCTCTTTTTTTTCTTTTGATGAAACCCTGTATTGCTGTGAACGTCCCTCTCAGGACAGCTTTTGTTGCATCCCACAGATTTTATGTTGTGTTCTTATCGTCATTTGTCTCAAGGTGTTTTTTGATTTCCTCTTTGATTTCATCACTTACCCAATTGGTTTGTTAGTAGCATGTAGTTTGTTCTCCATGTAATTGTTCTCATTTCTTTTTCTGTGGTTCATTTCTAGTTTCATGCTGTTGTAGTCAGAAAAGATGCAGGAGATGATTTCTATACTCTTAAATTTGTTGAGACCTGTTTTGTGTCCCAACATGTGATCAGTCCAACAGAATGTTTCATATACACTTGAAACAAATGTTTCCTGTTTTTTTAAAAAAATTTTTATAATGTCCTGAAAATATCAGTGAAGTCTAACTGTTCTATCATTTAGGATCTCTGCTGCCTTATTGATTTTCTGTCTAGATCCGTCCATTGATGTGATGGTGTGCTAACGTAGCCTATGATTATTTTATTCCCATCAACTTCTCCCTTTATTTCTGTTAGTATGTGTTTTGTGTATTTCAGTGCTCCTATATTAGGTGCATATACTTTGATGAGTATTAAAACCTATTCTTATATTGATTCTTTTATCAATGTATAGTGGTCTTGTCATTTATCTTTATGGCCTTTGTTTTAAAGTCTATTTTGACTGATATGAGTATTGCGACCTCTGCTTTCTTGCCATTTCTGTTTGCATGAAATATCTTTTTCCATTCCCTTACTCTCAGTCTATGTGTGTCCTTTGCCCAAAAGTGAATCTGCTGAAGGCAGCATACTGTAGGCTGTTATTTTTTTTAAATCCAATATGGCACTCTGTGTCTTCATTTCTTATATGATATTATACATGCTTCAATGACATTCTCCCAAATCATCCCACCCTCTCCCTCTCCCACAGAGTCCAAAAGACTGTTTTATACATCTGTGTCTCTTTTGCTGTCTCACATACAGGGTTATCATTGCCATCTTTCTAAATTCCATATATATGTGTTAGTATACTGTATTGGTGTTTTTCTTTCTGGCTTACTTCACTCTGTATAATAGCTGTAAGTTAGATTTTGCCTAACTTTAAGGATGAATTTACTAAAAATTCAGAGATTATAACTGTAGAGAATATAACTGGTAAAGAATCTGCCTGCCAATGCAGGAGATGCAAGTTAGATCCCTGGATCAGGAAGATCCCCTGAAAAAGGAAATAACAACCCACTTCAGTATTCTTGCCTGGAAAATCCCATGTACAGAGAAGCCTGGCAGGCTACAGTTCATGGGGTCACAAAAGAGTCGGACATGACTTAGCAAATAAACAACCACAAAATATGTTGTATGACAGTGAGTTTGTCATTGGAGGTCTTCAAAAAAATAATTACATGGTTTGTTAGAGAAACTATAACTCTAGCAGTGGATGGCAGAGAAAAATAACCACTTAATTTCTTGGCAAGTTTTAGATTTTGTGATTCTCTTTTCCGCTTCTATGTAGTCTTACATTTGTATTTCTTTTTACTAGAGCTTCATTCATAGACTTGGAAATGCTTCTATAAGGAGTTAAGAATTGGTATTCTATAAATTGGGCTTCCCAGGTGGTGCTAGTGGTAATGAACCCACCTGCCAATGCAGAAGACTTAAGATACTTGGGTTTGATCCCTGAGTAGGGAAGATCCCTTGCAAAAGAAAATGGTAACCCACTCCAGTGTTCTTGCCTGGAGAATCCCATGGACAGAGGATCTTGGTGGGCTACTGTCCATAGGGTTTTGAAGAGTCAGAGGTAACTGAAGCAACTTAGCACACACACATTCTTTAAGTTAATAGCATTCTTTAATATTTTTCTTTAATTTTATATTGGGATTGCGAAAGAGTCAGACGTGACTGAGTGACTAAATAATAACAAATAATTGATTTACAATGTTGTGCTAGTTTCAGTATTCAGCAAAGTAATTTAGCTAGGCATAGTCATATATTTATTCTTTTTGGATTCCCTTCCATTATAGATTATTACAAGACATCAAATATAGTTCCCTGTGCTGTACAGTAGGTCCTTGCTGTGTATCTATTTTATACACAGTATAAAATTGATAGTAGTAGTATAAACACACAATACTGTGCATCTGTTAGTCCCAAACTCCTAATTTATTCCTCCCCTCATTTCCACTTTTGTAACCATAAGTTTGTTTTCTGAGCCTGTTTCCAGTTTGTAAATAAGTGCATTTGTATTATTCTTTTAAGGTTCCACTTATAAGTTATATCATATGATATAATATCTATCTTTCTGTCTAACTTACTTAGTCAGAGAGAACAATACCTGTCTCCTTCATAAAGCTGTTATTAAGAAAGATGAATTACTGTGTAGAGATATGCTACTGATATTAGAAAATACTATATAGTATTTGTACACAATTATTAATGCTGCAGCTTTGTAAATAGTAAGCTGACTAGCCAAGATTTTATTATTACCTTCATTTCTTCCACAGCAACATCAATAAAAAGAGATTTATTTTGGGAAAACAAGGATTCCTACAATGTGTTCCCAGTATGTTCATAGTATTAGATCACTATTCTCATTGCCAGTGAAAGATACAGAGAACACTGAATTGTAGCAAATTAGAAATATTTCTAATACAACTTTGATACATTTCAGTGTAAAATATGCCTCCAAAAATATTAATGGAAGTAAAGAATTCTTATAGATTAAAAAAAAGAAGAAGAAGAAGAAAGAGTAGAGCAGCAAAGATAGTAAACTTTGGGGTAGCAATTAGGAAAGCAAAGACAGTTCATTTGAGAGAGTCTCTGGCAGGAATTTAAAAACTTTTTTGTTGGTGTATAGTTGATTTACAATGTTGTGTAGTTTAAGGTGTACAGCGATGGAAAGGATTTTATAATAGGATTGATTCACACCTTCTGAGGTGGAGGGAAATGTTTTCTGTTAGGACAGCTTTCTTAACCTTTCTTTGATTTAAGACACCTTTGGGAATATAGTGGAAATTATGAGGAGAGGGTCACTCTTAAAATGAGTCTTTCTTTGTTCCCAAGAGGAAGAAAATACCTATGGCCAATGCCATACAAAATGGCTTCAATTTTGGCATTCTGGGTTAAGAAGCCAGGGCCTGGAGACCAGTAGATGAGCTGTATAAATACTGAACAAATTCCTGGCTTGCAAATGTATTTAATAAGGGCATCCAAGCCAGAGGAGACAGAACAATGGAATTCAAAGCCATGCTTGTAAATTTCTCCCTGGCAGGGTTTAATCTGGCAGCTTTAGAATTCTCCTTTGTCCTTTATCATTGTTCTTGAATTTTCTCCAATTAGAGACATTCAGGTTAAGCTGTTCCTGTCTTTTCAAATGAAAACAGGTTCTTCCTAAAGGAAGAAAAGGATTTTAATGTCTGAGATGGCAGAACAGAGGCAGAAAGGCAGACATTTTGGAGTCAGAGAGTCCTTAGGAAATAGAAAGCAACTGTGTGTTTCCAGAACCTGGGGTTTGGGACCACAGGCAATGGCAATTGGAGGAAAGGGAGGACTTAAAGGAGGAAAAGAGTTTAGAGAAGATGAGAGTGTTCTAAAGAGACATTTAACTTTCAGAGCATTTTATTGAGTGATGGCTCTGCCTTCCTTCAGTACCAGGAAGTTCTCCTTCACACTTGTCATTTAACAAATATTCACAGAGCACCTTCCCTGTGGCAGGCAGTATTTAATGTGTAGGAGAGACAGAGATATACAAGATCTTGTCCTGCCCTTAACCAGCCTAGTCTAGTGACAAAGAAAAAAGCAAAGGCAACAATGTTTCATGTGTCATGGCTAGCACAGAGGCCTGTTTCAGGTTGAGTGAGCAAGTCTTTCTGGGAGGTAGGGTCAGAAAACCCTTCGTGGAGGTAGTGACTCTTAAATTGGTCCCTGAAAGATGTCAGTGTTCTTTACGTGACATTATACTTGTTAATAAAATAAGTTGTTTTGATTGGTCCTCATTTTCTCCTTTTTATTCTTAGTACTTACGAAATATTTTTTTTAATCAATCAATTCCCATTTCTACTCTTTTATTATCTGTTCTTCTTGACTCTTTGATGGCAGGTTTAAAAAAATAAATTTAAAATGTGTGATCATTTTAAGACCATCAATCTGGGATGAAATCACTTCTGTACAAAATCCAAACAGGACTCCAGGTCACCTTCCCTCTGGCTCCTCAGCTGCCCTCCAGCACCAAATGGTATATCTATCTGACTTTCCTTTGGCAGTTTCTTTTCATCATTTCTTTTTTCTTTTTTTACCATATGTCAATATATTCATAAGATGCACTGTCTGCATTTGTGATTGAACACAGCTTGGAGGGAATAATGATGAACCCAGACACTTCACCTTTGGAACAGACTGACTCAAGGGAGATTGGGATGAGAAGGAATCCCAAGAGGGAGTGTCTTCAAAGTACAATCCTCAACAGCTGTAGCCAGGGGTACTATGGCTACTTTCTCAAGGGAGACTTTCAAAGTTTCATGCTACTCCCATCACCCTGTCTCTGACACTGGCATATGCTTGAGATTCCTCAGAGTCACAAGAATTCTGATAAACAGCTTGAGAAAAGCATGCATCTGAAGGCATGTCTCCTTGGCCTTACTAAACCCCGATTGCTTTTATCTCTGGGCTTATATCAAACAACACTTTGCTGCTTGGAATTTAAAATTCCCAGGTCTTTTTATATCACCCTGACTTTGTTTGGGTTGGCTCATTTGCTACATTTCTGAGCTTTCCAGTCATTTCTTGCTTGGAGATACCAGGTCCTGCTGACCCTCTATCCTCTGCATCACAATAATATCACTGTGACCTTGAGAAGTCACTTCCTCTAGAGGAAGGACAGTGATACAGGCAGGAGCAAATGGTGTCTCCAGTATTATTATTCAGTTAGTCCACCATGCCGTGGGGTGGGCCTGAGAGGAGAAATGGAGCTGTGACAAAACTGAATTTTGGTCATGATTCTTAGGTCTTTAGTCTTTGTTGTAGGGGCTTAATGTTTTTGTGGTGTGCTCAAAAGTCCTTGAGGATTATTAATACTCTGGACTGAATCATGTGTCCATAGAAGGCATGTTAAAGACCTGACTCTACTGTGTTTGTATTTAGAATAATGAGATAATGAGGTTAAATGAGGCTATAAGTGGGAACCCTGATCTGATAGTGTTAGTGCCAAACCAGACCTTTCTTCTCTCTCACCCTCTTTCTCTACTCTTTCTCTTTCTCCCCATCCCTATCTCTCTCTATCTTTCTATCACTGCCATGTGGAATCACAGTGAGAAGGTGGTTGTCTGTGAACCACGAATAGACTTCTTATCAGAAACTGAATTGACTGGCTCCTTGGTTTTGCTGGCCTCCGGGACTGTGAGGAAAAAAAAAAAATGTTGTTTGGGTTATTCAGTCTGCAATATTTTGTTACAGAAGCTCAATCAGTCTACGGTAAAGATCAAATGAGATGATGCAAGAGGCTGGGCTGCATAGACTGTAAAGCATAAAACACTGTATATTTTCTTACTCATGATTACAAAATAATATGAATTATCTGCATGCTTGGGTGAGCATGCATGTGAACTGTAGGCTTCAAGATAACTTGGATGCAATTTGAATGCAAAGAGGACATAAACATTGTTCTTTTGCTAAAGTCAGAGTACCTGATGAATCGGGCATTTCCCTGAGGAAGGAAAAAGATGAGACATGGGTGCCCACCCTTCACATAAACTGCGGTCACCAGGCCCAGATGGCAGCTTTTGATGTTCAAAAACATGACATCAGAATGAAAAAAACAAAACTTTAAGAACGACCTTCTCAAATGCCCTCTGAATGAGACCATGGGAAATTGTCTGATGTTTCTAAAAGTAAGAGAGAGGAAAAAAATAAATAAATAAATAAATAAAACAAAAGAGCAAGATATATGCATAGGATGGATGAAGAAAGTTCTTCATCCTGAAAGATCAGTCCCAGCAGGACACAGCTGGAGAGAAACAGTTAAGTACCTAGGAAATGCCCTCCCTCACCTCCAACCCCTCGGACTGTGGGCTGAACAGCCTGTGCCAGTGTCTAAGAAATCAAAATAAAGGGAATGGCACACTGACTCTGTGTGCCAAGCCCTTGAGAAGAGGGGTAATCAAAGACTAACATAGAAGTAAGATGAACAAAAATAAGAAAATACAATTCAGTCTACAAACATCTATTGAATACCCACTGGAAGCTGGGGCTGCCATAACAAAATCTTGCAAACTGGATGGCTCCATCTACAGAAATGCATTTTCTCACAGTTCTGGAGACTGAACATCTGAGATTGGTGTGCCAGCAGGGTTAATGTCTGGTGGGGAGTCATCTGTTTGGTTGTAGACCCACTTTCTTGCTGTAGGATCACATGGCCTTTCCTCAGTATAACAGAGGAGAGAGGGGTGGAGGGGCTCTACACTGTCTCCTCTATAAAGGCATTTTTTTTCCTATTAGATCAATGCTCAACCTTTGTAATTTCATTTAACCATAATTACTTCCTTAGAGGGTCCATCTCCAAATACAGCCACACTGAGGATTAGGGCTTCAAAATATGAATTTGAGGGGAATACAAACTTTCAGTCCTTAATGACTATTATGAGCTGGATAAACTGTCCCTGTTGCTGAAAACTGAAAAAAAAAAAAAAAATGAGTCAACTCTTCGCATGAGGTGGCCAAAGTACTGGAGTTTCAGCTTTAGCATCATTCCTCCCAAAGAACACCAGGACTGATCTTCTTTAGGATGGACTGGTTGGATCTCCTTGCAGTCCATGGGACTCTCAAGAGTCTTCTCCAGTACCACAGTTCAGAAGCATCAGTTCTTCAGCACTCAGCTTTCTTCGCAGTCCAACTCTCACATCCATACATGATTACTGGAAAAACCATAGCCTTGACTAGATACACTTTTGTTGGCAAAGTAATGTCTTTGCTTTTTAATATGCTGTCTAGATAGGTCATAACTTTCCTTCCAAGGAGTAAGTGTCTTTTAATTTCATTGCTGCAATCACCATCTGCAGTGATTTTAGAGCCCCCCAAAATAAAGTTAGCCACTATTTCTACTGTTTCCCCATCTATTTCCCCTGAAGTGACAGGACCATATGCCATGATCTTCGTTTTCTGAATGTTGAGCTTTAAGCCAACTTTTTCACTCTCCTCTTTCACTTTCATCAAGAAGCTTTTGAGTTCCTCTTCACTTCCTGCCATAAGGGTGGTGTCATCTGCATATCTGAGGTGACTGATATTTCTCCCGGCAATCTTGATTCCAGCTTGTGCTTCTTCCAGCCCAGCGTTTCTCATGATGTACTATGCATATAAGTTAAATAAGCAGGGTGACAGCATACAGCCTTGACGTACTCCTTTTCCGATTTGGAACCAGTCTGTTGTTCCTCAGGTGAGGTCATATCAGGCTCCTGCACCTTCAGGCTATTTCCACACAATCCTTTGCCAGGGTCTGATCTCTGAATCCTGAGCTACAAGCACCCAGATCCCACCCAATGGGCCCATGATTTTCTCAGGCTGGGGAGTGCTGATTAATGGCACTGATAATCTGTGCAAGTCTCTCTGGTCTAGCTACTGCAAACCAGGTGTTGCATTCTCCTCTGAGACTCTGAAGCTCCCCCTTTGTCCCAGCTTATATCCCTACTGGTGAGGAGACTTCCTAGGGTGCAGGAACCTCTTGATTCTTGTCTTACTTTCTTCTTCTTTTTTCTTTTGTCCTATCCGGTTGCATGGAGATTTTCTTGCCATTTCAAAAGTCTAAGTTCTGCCAGTGCTCAGTAAACATTGTGAAAATTGTTCTGTATGTAAATGTATTTTTGAAGTATTTGTGGGAGAAGGTGAGCTTCTCCTACTCCACATTTAGGTGTCCTCCTACTTCACAATTTTGATTGCTCCTCCTATGTTGGGGGATTATTTTCTATCACACATATCTGTCCTGACAGTTACAGAAACCAGTTGCCATAACAAAAGTCTATGTATGTGTCATTGTCACACAGGATGGATGATTAGGCAAATTAATGGAATCTGAATGAGGGTTATTCAAGCAGCTCACCAGTCAAACAGTTTGAAAAATCAAATAGATCAATAACAGAAACAGAAATAAGATATTCACCAATACATAAAAATCAAACAGCATTCTCTTAAAAAATCAGTAGGTAAAAGATGAAATCACCAGGGGAATTAGAGAATGCCTGGAGACAAATGAAGGCATAAACACATAATATAACTACATGTGAGATGCACAGAAAGCAACTGTAAGGGGAAATCCTACTATTCAGCAACAAAATAACGAACAACTCAACTTAAAAATGATCAAAAGAATTGAACAGGCATTTCTCCAAAGAAGATAAGTAGACAGTCAACAAGCATATAAAACAGTGCTCAACATCACTACTGCTGGAAAATGCAAATCAAAACCACAATGAGATAGCCCTACATATCCTCTGCTGCTGCTGCTGCTGCTGCTGCTGCTGCTAAGTCGCTTCAGTCGTGTCCAATTCTGTGCAACCCCATAGGCGGCAGCCCAACAGGCTCCCCCATCCCTGGGATTCTCCAGGCAAGAACACTGGAGTGGGTTGCCATTTCCTTCTCCAATGCATGAAAGTGAAAAGTGAAAGTGAAGTCGCTCAGTCATGTCCGACTCTTCACAACCCCATGGACTGCAGCCTACCAGGCTCAGTCCATGGGATTTTCCAGGCAAGAGTACTGGAGTAGGGTGCCATCACCTTCTCCAACATATCCTTTAGGATAGCTATTATCAAAAAGCAAAACTGAAAATAAGGGTCATCTGGAAGGACTGATGCTAAAGCTGAAACTCCAGTACTTTGGCCACCTCATGCGAAGAGTTGACTCATTGGAAAAGACTCTGATGCTGGGAGGGATTGGGGGCAGGAGGAGAAGGGGACGACAGAGGATGAGACGGCATCACTGACTCGATGGACGCGAGTCTGAGTGAACTCCGGGAGTTGGTGATGGACACAGCGGCCTGGCATGCTGTGATTCATGGGATTGCAAAGAGTCGGACACAGCAACTGAACTGAACTGAACTGAACTGAAGATGCTGAGATATTGAAACCCTTGTGCGTTGCTGATAGGAGTACAAAAATGGTGGAGTCTCTATGGAGAAGGAAATGGTAACCCATTCCAGAATTCTTGTCTGGAGAATCACATGGACAGAGAAGCCTGGCAGGCTACAGTCTGTGGGATTGAAAGTGTTGGACATGACTTAGCAACTAAACTATTTTACTACTACAGTAGAAAACATCAGTGTTTCTTTAAAAAACTTTTAATTCTGTGTTAGTTTTTTAAAGTTAAACATAAAATTTACCATCTGATCTGATAAATCCCTCTTAGTTATGCATCCCAAATAGTTAAAACCAGGAATTCAAGAACACACTTGTTTATCAACATTCATAGCACCATTATTCACAATACCAAAAGGCAGCAAAAAAACCCAAAATGTCATCAACAGAAGAATGGATAAAGAAAAAAAAGTATATCAAGAAAAATATATATATATAAAGAATTACTATTCAGCCCTTAAAAAGTATGAAATTTTGTCATTTACAGCAACACGGATGGACTGAGGAGACATTATGAAGTAAGTCAAACAGAGATGAAAAGAGAAATACTGTGTGACATCACTTACAGGCGGCATCTAAGGCATACAACAAACTAGTTAATTTAACAACAATGACACATAACACTCGAAGGCAGAGAACAAACTATGGTTACCAGTGGAAAGAGAAAAGGTGGGAGGGNACACGGATGGACTGAGGAGACATTATGAAGTAAGTCAAACAGAGATGAAAAGAGAAATACTGTGTGACATCACTTACAGGCGGCATCTAAGGCATACAACAAACTAGTTAATTTAACAACAATGACACATAACACTCGAAGGCAGAGAACAAACTATGGTTACCAGTGGAAAGAGAAAAGGTGGGAGGGTGTCCAGCTCAGGGGATTAAGGGATATTGTGCAACACAAGGAATACAGCCAATAGTTTATAAGTGAAGTATAGCCTTTAACAAGTGTGACCCACTATATTGTACAACTGTAACTTATATAATAGTTTACAGCACTTACACTTTGATTTTTAAAAAAGGTAGTAGACATAATCTAAAATTCTATCAATGGGTGAGTGGGTAAATAAAATGTGAGATGCATATATATATATATATAAAATTACATACATACAATAGAATATATATAAGTCCTAAAAAGCAATGACTGTCTGACACCTTCTACAGCATGGATGAACATTAAAAACATGCTTGGTGAAATAAGCCAGATAAAAAAGAACAAATAAATGATTTCACTTATATGAAATACGTAGAACAGGCAAATTCACAGAGAAAAAGTAGAATAGATGTTACCAGGGAGGCAGAGAAGGAGTTATAATTTAATGAATAGAGTTCCAGTTACAGAGGCTGAAAAAGTGCTGGAAATACAGACTGGTGAGGCCTTCACAACATTGTGAAGATACTTACTGCCACTTTGTGACCTTAAAAATAGTGAAACTGGTAAATTTTGTGATATGTGTATTTTACTGCAATAAAAATGAAACAAGGTGACTGTCCCATGTAGAGCCTTTGAATTGAACTCCATGACCCAAGGAAAAATAAAATGCCTGGTTCTAACTGTTAATACATTTGAGGAACCTATAGACGAACTGGGAGAGAGAACTATAAGGGAAAGAAAACAAGGAAACAATAAACTCCAAAATAGTGTTTTGAAAAGAACTGTGGGTGGTTTAAACACATTTGAACAGTGAGTTATGAGTTGAAGGGACATGAGTCACCATTGGACCAATTATTTAACTACAAGGTACAAATTTTCAGGGTTAATCTCATTGCCTCACTGACTATCTAGTTTCAGGAGATACAGAGAAATACAAACACATTCTTTCTTATCTGAAATATCCTATTAAACATGCATGAGCCTAATTGCTGGGATGTAAATCAAAAGAGCAAGTTGTTTTGATGCCACAAACAAATCCTGTTTGTTTGCCTTTTCTATTTCTTCCCTACTTCTTAGAGAGAACATGTGTGGTTCACCTGAGCAGAGTGTGAGCTGATAAATCCACCCACTAAGCACTATTTGGGGCTTCCCTCATAGCTCAACTGGTGAAGAATCTGCCTGCAATGCCAGAGACCTGGGTTGGGAAGATTCCCTGAAGAAGGGAAAGGCTACCCACTCCAGTGTTCTGGCCTGGAGAACTCCATAGACTGTATAGCCCGTGGGGTTGCAAAGAGTCGGACACAACTGAGTGACTTTTGCTTAAGCACTATTTGTAACCAATTATGCCTCCTAACAAGAGTGCATCCGATTACAGGGAAGGTCCTGTGATGTACCAACATCATCAAATGGTTTAATTTTTAAAGTCTGAAAAAGAAGAAGACTGAGGTTGGGGAAGGTGAACTGCTAAGACAAAAACGGGAAGAAACATGAAAAGAAGTTGGAGAGAGAAATGGAGGGAGTAGAGAAGAGGGATCAGAGAGTCAAAGTAGGGGAAAAAATCTCTACAATCATGAATCAATAATTTTTTAACTTACATCTTTGGCCCAGGTCTTTCCTCTGAACTTGCTTGTCCAACTATCCACTTGTCATGTTCTTTGGATAGAAATAGATATCTCACAGTTAACAACATCTGAAACCAAACTGAATCCCCACCCCTACCCTCTGTATCTCAGCTGAGCCACCATACTTCCTCTAGATGCACAAATCTCAAAGCCATAGTCTTTCCTCCCACCACAAATCCTATGCATCAGAAAACCCTCTTCAGCGTGCACCCAGAACCTGAATTTTTCCCCTTTTATCTCTACTAGCTACTGTCCAGGTGCATTTTTACGTCTTCTTTTTTTTGCATGTATCATAACTGCAAATGTTCTAGTTGCTTCTATGTCCTCAGCAGTCTATTGTCAACCAAATGCCAGAATAAATATATGACTTGGGGGAAAACAGAAGTGACTTGTATGTACGCAAGAAGCAGAAGAGCTCAGAGGAAGAAAACCACAAACCTTCTTCCCCAAACTCCCCACTCTGCATACTTATTGACAGAAGTGGCTGAAATCTCATGATCATGAGATAGAAGCAGGGCCACAGCATCAAGAAGACCAAAGGTTAAACTCATGAGCGCTAGTATCAGACTGCTTGAATTTAAATCATACCTCTACCATTTACCACTGAATGACCTTGAACTTCTCCTTGCTCTGTTTTCTTCTCTGTAAGGTAGGGGTGACCAGAGGCTCTAGTTTGGATATGATGTCACATGAGTAAACAACTGTGAGCATTTTCAACAGTGTCTGGCACATGACAAATGTGCAAGAAAATGAATAGTTATTACTCAATAGATTTCCTGAGGCTTAGAGGCTTCAACCAGCATTAGATTATATAGATTCTTGTAAATATGGATATAAATATAATTACAGATATGGATATGATCATATAGGCAAGAGATCATATAGGCAATATCAATAGATCATATAGGCAAGAGTCTCTGTGTCTTAATTCCCTCCTTTCTTCCTCAACCCTATCCAGAACAAAAGAGGGGACTCCAAGATGGTTATGCACAAAATTCTACCCATTTACCAAGAACAAAGTTTTCTTAAGAGTTTGAGGAAGGGTAAGCCCTGGTGGCTCAGATGATAAAGAACCTGCCTGGGATGAAGGAGACCTGGGTTCGATCCCTGGGTTGGGAAGATGCCTTGAAAAAAGGCATGGCTACTCATTCCAGTATTCTTGCCTGGAGAATTCCATGGACAGAGGAGCCTGGTGGGCTACAATCCATAGTGTCTCAGAGAGTCAGACCCAATCGAGCAACTAACATTTTCATTTTTCCAAGGGATAAATATATAGAGAAGTTAAAAGGAGAGTTGTTGCTGCAAGACAGCAGAAACTAATTATCTGTCTATGTCATTTCACGTAGAATGAAAAATAATTTATAGGAAAAATAAGGAAGTCTTTTTGAAATCTCATTTCTGAGAACACTTCCTCATACCCACTCATTCACATACATAAACATGCACATACATAAATACATGCATCCACAAACATGTATTAAAGTGTAGCCTAGCATGATAGTGTACAGGCTGTTTTGAGGGTCAAACAGCATTATAACAGATGTTTAAAGCCCACTTAAAAAAAAATTAGCAGATAGGGACCATCTAACACATCACCGACAAAAGTTTGGGAGTACACCCTGCAATATTTTTAAATGAGTAGCATGGTGTGTGATGACTTACCTATCATTTACTTCTCTGTTTTCTGATTTTTCTGCAGTTAGGCTCCTCTGAGAAGCTGAGCAGCACAACATGGCTCAAGGAATCAGTTCTGCAGCTGGACATCCTGGATTTTAATCCTGTGCTTTACTGCCTTAGATGACATTGTGACATTGGTCAAGTTACTCTCTGCCTCAATTTCCCCATCTGCAGTCCACTGTTAATAGTTATCACATTGGGACATTGTGAGAATTAGATAATATGCACAAATCTGTCATGGTTGGTGTTTGAAGTATCTGTTTGGAAGCCTCTGGTAATAGGCTGCAGGTGATGGATCCACGGAGAAAACACTCAGATCCCTGATTTCATGCTCTCAGATAATGTCCACCTCTTGGACTTCTGTAGCATGGATTGAACACTCATGTTTACATGCTACTGCTGCTAAGTCACTTCAGTCGTGTCCGACTCTGTGTGACCCCATAGACGGCAGCCCACCAGGCTCCCCCATCCCTGGGATTCTCCAGGCAAGAATACTAGAGTGGGTTGCCATTTCCTTCTCCAATGCACGAAAGGGAAAAGTGAAAGTGAAGTCGCTCAGTCTGTCCGACTGTTAGCGACCCCATGGACTGCAGCCCACCAGGCTACTCCGTCCATTGGATTTTCCAGGCAAGAGTACTGGGGTGGGGTGCCATTGGGGCAGTGTAAGGTCCAGAGAGTAGGAAAAAGGAGATTCTACCCAAAGGAATACTTACCTGTGAGTCCCAGCAGCAGAGTCAGCAGCAGGCAAAGAGAAGGAGGGTGGACCCAGAAGGCAGGGATGGGCATCATAGAGGCCTGAGGAGCCTGCTTTGTCCAAATGTGTCCTAGGGAAAACCTGAACATCTGTGCTTGGTGGAGAGGAGAGAAGCCCCACCTCCCATGATGTAAGAGGAAGTGCCTATGATGATGCGAAATGTTTGTGAAATTGTAATCTGCTTCTACATTCTAGACAGTTTCTGCTCCAGATGGTGAAATAGAATTCAGAGAGAGAAGGCTCATGGAGAGTGAGGAGTTACTTGTCTAATGTTTTCAGAGAGATTGAACAAGCCTAATGCAAAATAGAGGAAAACAACAGAATGGAAAAGACTAGAGATCTCTTCAAGAAAATTAGAGATACCAAGGGAATATTTCATGCAAAGATGGGCTCGATAAAGGACAGAAATGGTATGTACCTAACAGAAGCAGAAGATATTAAGAAGAGATGGCAAGAATACACAGAAGAACTGTACAAAAAGGATCTTCACGACCTGGATAATCAGGATGGTGTGATCACTCATCTAGAGCCAGACATCTTGGAATGTGAAGTCAAGTGGGCCTTAGAAAGCATCACAACAAACAAAGTTAGTGGAGGTGATGGAATTCCTGCAGAGCTATTTCAAATCCTGAAAGATGATGCTGTGAAAGTGCTGCACTCAATATGCCAGCAAATTTGGAAAACTCAGCAGTGGCCACAGGACTGGAAAAGGTCAGTTTTCATTCCAATCCCAAAGAAAGGCAATGCCAAAGAATGCTCAAACTACCGCACAATTGCACTCATCTCACACGCTAGTAAAGTAATGCTCAAAATTCTCCAAGCCAGGCTTCAGCAATATGTGAACCGTGAACTCCCTGATGTTCAAGCTGGTTTTAGAACAGGCAGAGGAACCAGAGATCAAATTGCCAACATCCGCTGGATCATGGAAAAAGCAAGAGAGTTCCAGAAAAACATCTATTTCTGCTTTATTGACTATGCCAAAGCCTTTGACTGTGTGGATCACAATAAACTGTGGAAAATTCTGAAAGAGATGGGAATACCAGACCACCTAACCTGCCTCTTGAGAAATCTGTATGCAGGTCAGGAAGCAACAGTTAGAACTGGACATGGAACAACAGACTGGTTCCAAATAGGAAAAGGAGTACGTCAAGGCTGTATATTGTCACCCTGCTTATTTAACTTATATGCAGAGTACATCATGAGAAACGCTGGACTGGAAGAAACACAAGCTGGAATCAAGATTGCCGGGAGAAATATCAATAACCTCAGATATGCTGATGACACCACCCTTATGGCAGAAAGTGAGGAGGAGCTAAAAAGCCTCTTGATGAAAGTGAAGGAGGAGAGCGAAAAAGTTGGCTTAAAGCTCAACATTCAGAAAACGAAGATCATGGCATCCGGTCCCATCACTTCATGGGAAATAGATGGGGAAACAGTGGAAACAGTGTCAGACTTTATTTTTTTGGGCTCCAAAATCACTGCAGATGGTGACTGCAGCCATGAAATTAGAAGACGCTTACTCCTTGGAAGAAAAGTTATGACCAACCTAGATAGCATATTAAAAGTAGAGACATTACTTTGCTGACTAAGGTCCGTCTAGTCAAGGCTATGGTTTTTCCAGTAGTCATGTATGCATGTGAGAGTTGGACTGTGAAGAAGGCTGAGCGCTGAAGAATTGATGTTTTTGAACTATGGTGTTGGAGAAGACTCTTGAGAGTCCCTTGGACTGCAAGGAGATCTAACCAGTCCATTCTGAAGGAGATCAGCCCTGGGATTTCTTTGGAAGGAATGATGCTAGAGCTGAAACTCCATTACTTTGGCTACCTCACGTGAAGAGTTGACTCATTGGAAAAGACTCTGATGCTGGGAGGGATTGGGGGCAGGAGGAGAAGGGGATGACTGAGGATGAGATGGCTGGATGGCATCACTGACTCGATGGATGCAAGTCTGAGTGAACTCTGGGAGTTGGTGATGGACAGGGAGGCCTGGCGTGCTGCGATTCATGAGGTCGCAAAGAGTCGAACACGACTGAGCGACTGAAATGAACTGAATAGGAATAAACTTGCTCCTCACTTGGCTAGAACTTGGGGCACTGTTCTCTCCATTGGGCCCCTGCCCCCTCTCATGGTGAACTCCAGTTTGGGAGCCCTAGGCAAACTCACAGACCCCAGAAAGAATCTGTTGCTGTGGGCTTGTCCCAAAGTACCAGTTCCAGGACCCTAGGATGTGGCTGGCTTGTAGTCTCATTTTACGCCTGCCTCAACCAAAAGAAGTTTCTCCAGGACCTCTCAACCCTGTGGAATGGAAGCAGATCTGCTCCTGTAATGATTTTCTACTCCAATCCTTTAATGATGTAATTAGTAAAACTTAGCCAGTTTCACAGTGCAATGTGGACCTCAGAACTTGTATGACCTACCTCCAAAAAAGGAATCACGTCTTACTTCTTTTGCAAAAGGAAGTGCATTATATGACTGAGAAATTATGCTCCCAGACATTCAGAAAAATGAAAACTGCCTCCACACAAAACCTGTGCATGACTGTTATAGAGGATTTTTCTGTAAAGCAAAAAACTTAAAAAAAAAAAGTCTACCAAATGTGTACAGTTTAACAAACTGCATCCATAACAGGAAATACTATTCAACAGCCCAAAGGATGAGTTTTATATATGTGTGTGTGCAACAATTTTAAGTTTCTTGAAGGTATTAGGTTGAGTACACAAAGCCAATCTCAAAATATGAATTCCACTGGTATAGTATACTTGAAATTATATGGAAAGAAAATACAATGGCATTTGCCAGAGGTTTGGTTTGGTGGGGACGTATGTCATTGTAAAGGGCTATCATGTGAGAGACTGTGTGGTCATGTGATGCTGTATATCCTGATCATGGTGTTGGTTATACAAACACACAGATGAGAGGATCAACACAAGCCAAAACCAGGAATGTTACCAAGTCAGCTATAAATAGCAACCTCAGTCATAATAACATAACATAGACATTGCTAAGTTATTCAAAATTATGTTCAGNGTCATGTGATGCTGTATATCCTGATCATGGTGTTGGTTATACAAACACACAGATGAGAGGATCAACACAAGCCAAAACCAGGAATGTTACCAAGTCAGCTATAAATAGCAACCTCAGTCATAATAACATAACATAGACATTGCTAAGTTATTCAAAATTATGTTCAGTTCAGTTCAGTTCAGTCACTCAGTCATGTCCAACTCTCTGTGACCCCAGAGACTGCAGCACGCCAGGCCTCCCTGTCCATCATCAACTCCCGGAGCTTACTCAAACTCATGTCCATCGAGTTAGTGATGCCATCCAACCATCTTGTCCTCTGTCGTTCCCCTTTCCTCCCTCCTTCAATCCTTCTCAGCATCAGGGTCTTTTCCAGTGAGTCAGTTCTTTGCATCAAGTGGCCAAAGTATTGAAGTTTCAGCTTTAGCATTAGTCCTTCCAATGAATATTCAGTACTGACTTCCTTTAAGATGGACTGGTTGGATCTCCTTGCAGTCTAAGGGACTCTCAAGAGTCTTCTCCAGCACCACAGTTCAAAAGCATCAGTTCTTCAGGGCTCAGCTTTCTCCACAGTCCAACTCTTACATACATACATGACCACTGGAAAAACCATAGCATTGACTAGACGGACCTTTTCTGGCAAAGATATGTCTCTGCTTTTTAATATTCTGTCTAGGTTGGTCATAGCTTTTCTTTCAAGGAGCAAGTGCCTTTTAATTTCATGGCTGCAATCACCATCAGCAGTGATTTCAGAGCCCCAAAAACTAAAGTCAGCCAGTGTTTCCACTGTTTCCCCATCTATTTGCCATGAAGTGATGGGACGAGATGTCATGATCTTAGTTTTCTGAATGTTGAGTTTTAAGCCAACTTTTTCACTCTCCTCTTTCACTTTCATCAAGAGGCTCTTTGGTTCTTCTTCACTTTCTGCCATAAGGGTGATGTCATCTGCATATCTAAGGTTTTTGACATTTCTCCCGGCAATCTTAATTCCAGCTTGTGCTTCATCCAGCCTGGCATTTGCATGGTGTACTCTGCATATAAGTTAAATAAGCAGGGTGACAATATACAGCCTTGACATATTTATTTCCCAATTTGGAACCAGTTTGTTGTTCCATGTCCAATTCTAACTGTTGCTTCTTGACTTTCATACAGATTTGTGATGAGTAATCAGATGCATCTGTGGGGCATGAAGTCAGGAGTAACAAAACATTACATACTCATCTTCCATAGAGTTATGTCCATAAATAATACCTAAGGGTGGGAAAACAAGAAGTTGTTATAGAAAGCATGCTATATGATGTGTGCATGTATCCTCAGTCACTTCAGTGGTGTTAGACTCTCTGCAACCCTATGGACTGAGACTGTCAGGCTCCTCTGCCCATGGGGATTCTCCAGGCAAGAATACTGGAGTAGGTTGCCGTGCCCTCCTCCAGGGGATCTTCACAACCCAGGGATCAAACCCATATCTCTATGTCACCTGCATTAGCAGGCAGATTCCTTACCACTAGCACCACCTGAGAAACCCATGCTATATGATATTTGGCACTAAAATCTAATAATCAGTTAAAAGAGTTGAAAGTGGTTTTCTCTAAGAGGTGGAAATTGGCAGGAGGTTAGGGAGGCTCTAGTTCTCATATGGAGAACTTAGAAATGTTTGACACATTAAAAATTTGCATATGAATCATTATGAAAGATAAAACTAAGTTGGATGATTGGATTAATGTTAACAGAGTTACACATTTAAAAAAATGCCTTTGCTCTTCAGTTCAGTTCAGTTCAGTCACTCAGTCGTGTCCGACTCTTTGCGACCCCATGAATCGCAGCACGCCAGGCCTCCCTATCCATCACCATCTCCCGGAGTTCACTCAGACTCACGTCCATCGAGTCCGTGATGCCATCCAGCCATCTCATCCTCGGTCGTCCCCTTCTCCTCCTGCCCCCAATCCCTCCCAGCATCAGAGTCTTTTCCAGTGAGTCAACTCTTTGCATGAGGTGGCCAAAGTACTGGAGTTTCAGCTCTAGCATCATTCCTTCCAAAGAAATCCCAGGGTTGATCTCCTTCAGAATGGACTGGTTGGATCTCCTTGCAGTCCAAGGGACTCTCAAGAGTCTTCTCCAACACCACAGTTCAAAAGCATCGATTCTTCGGCG
>SJYX01008107.1:77350-134573 GCA_006410675.1 Oreotragus oreotragus | reverse complement strand
ACCTCATGCGAAGAGTTGACTCATTGGAAAAGACTCTGATGCTGGGAGGGATTGGGGGTGGGAAGAGAAGGGGACGACCGAGGATGAGATGGCTGGATGGCATCATGGACTCGATGGATGTGAGTCTGAGTGAACTCCGGGAGATGGTGATGGACAGGGAGGCCTGGCGTGCTGCGATTCATGGGGTCGCAAAGAGTCGGACACGACTGAGCGACTGAACTGAACTGAACTGGAGAAGGAAATGGCAACCCACTCCAGCAGTAGCAGCAGCAGCACCGAATCTATAGATTGCTTTGAGTAGTATACTCATTTTCACTATGTTGATTCTTCCAATCCAAGAAAATGGTATATTCCTCCATCTATTTGTGCCATCTTTGATTTCTTTCATCATATTTTACAGTTCTGTATATACAGGTCTTTTGTTTCTTCATGTAAATTTATTCCTAAGTATTTTATTGTTTCTGTTGCAATGGCGAATGGGATTGCTTCCTTAATTTCCATGATTTCCAACTCTTAAAGGAAAACTTGGGTTTCTCTGGTGGCTCAGAGGTTAAAGCGTCTGCCTCCAATGCAGGAGACCCAGCTTCAGTCCCTGGGTCAGGAAGATCCCCTGGAGAAGGAAATGGTAACCCACTCCAGTATTCTTGCCTGGAGAATCCCATGAACGTAGAAGCCTAATAGGCTACAGTCCACGGGGTTGCAAAGAGTTGGACATGACTGAGCGACTTCACTTCACTTCATTTCAAAGGAAAACATAGAACATTCTCCAACATAAATCATAGCAAGATTCTCTATGATCCACCTCCCAGAGTAATGGAAATAAAAACAAAATAAACAGGATCTAATTAAACTTACAAGCTTTTGCACAATGAAGGAAACTATAAGCAAGGTGAAAAGACTGCCCTCAGAATGAGAGCAAATAACAGCAAATGAAACAACTGACAAAGAATTAATCTCCAAAATATTCATGCAGTAAATACCAGAAAGATGAACAACCCAACCAAAAAGTGGGCAAAAGTCATAAACAGATATTTCATCAAAGAAAGTGTACAGATGGCTAATAAACACATGAAAAGATGCTCAACCTCACTCATTATTAGAGAAATGCAGATAAAAACCACAATGAGATATCATCTCACACTGGTCAGACTGGCCAACATGAATAAGTCTACAAACAATAAATGCTGGACAGTGTGTGGAGAAAAGGAAACCTTTTTACACTGTTGGTGGGACTGCAAACTGCTACAGCCCCTATGGAGAACAATGTGGAGTTTCTTTAAAAAACTAGGAATATAATAACTCCATCCCCAAATATCATGACACTGGGGATTAGGCTTCAACCTGTAAATCTGATGAAAGGCTAAAGCATGAGTGGTGGGGAGAGGATACAAACATTCAGTCCATAACAAGAAAGGAGGCAATACTTCAAAAAACAATTTTATAAAGTGTGCCAAACAGGATTCCAGAAAGGTGATATCCTAGATAGTTTCTTTTTTAAAGATCTTTTTTATGTGGACCATTTAAAAAGTCTTTATTAAATTTGTTACAATATTGTTTCTGTTTTATGTTTTGGTTTTCAGGCTCACAAGGCATGGGAGATCTTAGCTCCCCAACCAGGAATCAAACTTGCATCCCCTTGCTCTGGAAGGGGAAGTCATAACCACTAGACCACCAGGAAAGTCTCTGATGTTTGTTCTTTAAGTTCTTGCCCTGAATATCTCTTTTCATTGCAAAGCTCTATGTTGATTTTCATTATTTTCTTCACAAAATCATCAGCTGGGAAAAGTGACATGATATTAAAAGAGCAAATAAGGAAACACATTTTTCTGTCTCCTACTTTGGGTCTCTCTTGAAGCATGACAGGGAATCAGATGATTGGTAGGCTCTGTGTCCACAGTCCACCTTCCAGGTTTCCAGGGTCAGTTCTTGATGATCCATTCAGGTTCCTGTGAATGCAGAGAACAAACCCAAAGCCATTTCTCCTCCCTGTGGTTTCCCATGGAGCTCCCTCCCACAGGTCAAAACTGCAGTTAGAAGCATGACAGGGAATCAGATGATTGGTAGGCTCTGTGTCCACAGTCCACCTTCCAGGTTTCCAGGGTCAGTTCTTGATGATCCATTCAGGTTCCTGTGAATGCAGAGAACAAACCCAAAGCCATTTCTCCTCCCTGTGGTTTCCCATGGAGCTCCCTCCCACAGGTCAAAACTGCAGTTCTTTCAAGTTACCGCTAAGTGTCAGGCAAAGAATAGTCAATCACACATGTTTCAATGACTTTTTTTTTTCTTCAGACTTGCAGCCTCAATGTTCAGTGAGAAAGCACTTTAAAAAGCACACAGTGAACTTTCTGATTCATTCTTCTTTCCATCCCAAGAAGAAAACAATAATCTGGTGCTTTTCTCTTGAAATTTTTTTTAAAATCATTTTTTGGTTCACAAAAAAAATGAACAACAAAAAATCTGGAAATAGAACTGCCATATGACGCAGCAATCCCACTGCTGGGCGTATACCCTGAGGAAACCAGAATTCTTGGGATCTATTTCACAGCAAGGTGATTATAGTTAATGGTATTGCACCGTGTACCTGAAAGTTGCTAAGAAGTGAAGTGGAAGTCATTCAGTAGTGTCTGACTCTTTGTGACTCCATGGAATTCTCCAGGCCAGAATACTGGAGTAACTAGCTTTTCCCTTCTCCAGGGTATCTTCCTCAACCAGGAATCAAACCAGGGTCTCCTGCATTGCAGGCGGATTCTTTACCAACTGAGCTATCAGGGAAGCTATCAGGGAAGGTGCTAAGAGGACAGAGGATAGATCAAATGTTCTGACCAGAAAAAGAAATGGTAATTATGCGACATGATGGAGATGTCAGCCAACACTAAAATGGTAATAATTTTGAAAAATATAAATGTGTCAAATCAACATATTGTATATCTTAAATTCATACAGTGTTATATGCCAGTTATATTTCAGTAAAGCTGGAGGAAAAAAAAAGAGACACATGTACCCCAATGTTCATTGCAGCACTATTTACAATAGCTAGGACATGGACGTAACCTAAATGTCCATTGGCAGATGAATGGATAAGGAAGTTGTGTTACCTATACACACTGGAATATTACTCTGCTATAAAAGGGATGCATTTGAGTTAGTTCTAATGAGGTGGATGAATCTGGAGTCTATTATACAGACTGAAGTAAGTCAGAAAGAAAAAGACAAATACTGTATATTAATGCATATATATGGAATTTAGAAAGATGGTACCAATGATCTACATGCAGGGCAGCAAAGGAGACACAGATGTAAAGAGCAGACTTTTGGACTTAGTGAGAGAAGGCGAGGGTGGGATGATTTGAGAGAAGAGCATTGAAACATGTATATTACCATATGCAAAATAGATGACCAGTGAGTGCAAGTTCAATGCATGAAGCAGAGTACTCAAAGCTGGTGCTCTGGCACAACCTAGAGGGAAAAGGTGGGGAGGAGGTGGGAGAGTGGCTCAGATAGGGGGGACACATGTATACGTATGGCTGATTCATGTTGATATATAGCAAAAACCATCACAGTTTTGTAATTATTATCCAATTAAAATTAAATAAATAAAAAAATTTGAAAAAAGTATATTATGTAATGAAAAAAGTGGGTCAGTAAAGAAATCAAAGGGGAAATTGAAAAATTTCATGAGACAAATGAAAACAAAAATACAATTTTTCAAAATCTATGGGATGTAGCTAAAGTAGTTTGAACAGGGAAGTTTATGGTGATACAGGCCTACCTCAAGAAACAAGAAAAATCTCAAATAAACAACCTCACCTACCATTTAAAGGAATTAGAAAAAGGAGAACAAAGGCAAAATTCAGCAGGATAAAAAAGTAATAAAGATCAGAGAGAATATAAAGAAAATAGAGACAGAAAACAATAGAAAAGATAAATGAAAACTACAGTTGATTTTTTGAAAAGACTAACGAAATTGATAAACCCTGAGCCAGGTTCAAAAGTAGAAATGATAGTGAACTGAAATAAACAAAATAAGAAATGATGAAAAAGATTTTCAAAACACCTAAAGCCTGATAAATTCATGTAAATCTTTTATTTTAATACTATTTGTAATAAAAACAAAAGGAAAAAACTTAAAGGAGCAGAAAAAAGAAAGAAATGATGAAAGAGAAATAACAACTGATATCACAGAGATACAAAATATCTTGGTAATATTACGAACAGTTATATGCCAACAAATTAGACAATCTAGAAGAAAGTGACATATTTCTAGAGGTATACAACCTTCCAAGACTGAATCAGGAAGAAATAGATAATCTGAGCACTGATCATGGGTAGTGAAATTGGCTTTGTAAATTTAAAATTCACAGCATACCTAAAGTCCAAGACCAGATGGCTTCACGTGGGAATTCCACAAAAAATATAAAGAAGAGCTAATGCTATCCTTCTCAAACTATTCTAAAAATTAAAGAGGATGGAATACTTTTAAATTCATTCTATGTGGCACAATACCCTTGACAGCAAAATGCAACAAACACAGTACAAAAAAGAAAATTACAGTCCCATATCCATGATAAATATAGAGACAAAAATATTCAACAAAATATTAGCAAATGATTCAACAATATATTAGAAAGATCATATACCATGATCAAGTGGTATTTATGCCAGGGATATGAGGACAGCTTAATATTCACAAGTCTATCAATGCAATATACCACATAAAAAGAGGAAGGATAAAAATCCCATGATCATCTCAACAGACAGAGAAAAATCCTTTGACAAAATTTAACATCCATTCATGACAAAAGCTCTTATCAAAGTTGGCATAGAGGTAATATATCTCAACAAAATAAAGGCCATTTATGACAAACCCACAGCTAACATCATACTCAATGGTGAAAAGCTGAAAGTCTTGCCACTAAATTCAGGAACAAGACAAGGATTCCCATTCTTACCAGTTCTATTTAACATAATATTGGAAGTCCTAGCCACAGCAATTGGAGAAGAAAAAGAAATAAAAGGCATTAAAATGAGAAGGAAAGAAAGAAAAATTGTCATTATTTTCAAATGACATAATACTATATAGACAAAACCCTAAAGACTCCACAAAGAAACTATTAAAACTAAAAATGGTATCAGTAAAGATTCAGGATACAAGATTAACATGCAGAAATATTTTTGCTTTTCTAGACACCAACAATGAACTATCAGAAGAGAAAAGAAGAAAACAATCTCATTTAAAATGTCATCAAAAAGAATGTAATACTTAGAAATAAACTTATACAAGGAGATGAAAGATCTTCACTCTGAAATCTATAAAACACTGAAGAAGGAAATTGAAGATGATGCAAAGAAATGGAAAGATATCCCATGTTCTTATATTATAAGAATTAATATTGTTAAAATGTCCATACTACCCAATATAATCTACAGACTTAATGCAATCCTTATCAAAATATCTATGACATTTTTCACAGATATAAAAAATTATCCTAAAATTTATATGGAATCAGATAGATCCTGAATTTCCAAAGCAATCTTGAGAAAAAAGAACAAAGCTGGAGATATCATGCTTTTTCACTTCAGACTATATTACAAATTGACAATAAGCAAAGCAGCATGGTAATGGCATAAAACAAACACATAGATCAATGGAATGGAATGAGACTAGAGATAAAACTATGCACTATGGTCAAGTAATCTATGACAAAGAATGCAAGAATATACAGTAGAGAAAAGACAGTCTCTTCAATAGATGGTACTGGGAAAATTGGATAGCTACATGTGAAAGAATGAAATTAGAACATTCCTTCATACCTGATACACANGATAACTGAATATACAACAGTCTATGGAAGGGCTCTTTGGAGTTTGGGTCTCAAAACTTTTTTGATTGTGGACCCTCACCTCCAGGGTCCTGCATACCTTGGACTCTCACCTGCAGGGTCCCAACTAACTTAACTGTAAAAACTTCAAATTCCTGGGCACAAAATAATGAGAGTTGGAAGTCTCTGAAATTCCAAGACACATTTGGAGAAAATAAGTCTGTTCCCATCTCTCCCTTGAAGCTGGATTGCCATATGATGTTTGAGCTCGCTCTGACTCCTCTTGCCACCCCAGGAAGGTGGCTCTGATCTCCCTCCCTGAAGAATAAGACTGCCACCACCTCACCTGTTACAGGTTCCACCACCTCACCTGTTACAGGTTCCACCACCTGTGGAAATAGGTGGCTATGAAACTGATCACCAGCACCACTTTGAAGCCCAGGAGGAAAGCCATCAAAAAGGCAGGCATCTCTGGACCTAAGGGACAAGGGGCAGAGGAAATATAAAACGGGACTCTGTGAGTTAATACCTCATTCCACTTGGAGACAGAGGTCACCCAGTTGCTCACAGGTGTAGAGGTGAGCTTACCTGTGCTCCCAAGGAGTTTGTATGTGTCCTGCAGTGCTGTGGACAGTATGAGGCTGGCCTGGATGGGAGGCTGGGTCTCATGCTGCACTTTACAGGTAAGCACATGTTCAGACTCCCACGCTGAGGCATTCACCAAATGCAAGCTTTCCAAGGTGTAGGTACCATCACTATTCTGCTTGGACGAGGGTTGCACAGCTCCCTTGAATGTATGGCAGTTCTCCAACCAGCTGAGATGCACATTCTGTGGATAGAATCTCTGCACATGGCAGGTAATTGCCACCATATCCAAGGAGTGTGAAGACTGGGACACAGTCACTGTAGGGGGGACTGTCACAGCCCAAAGAAAGCAGACAATTACTATAGGAAGTTCACCATGGGAACTGGCAAGCTCCCTAAAGATAGGGGTCCTCTGCCCGGGGCCTACTGTAGAGGAGTTAGGTATTGGTTAACAAATGCATGCATAAGTAAGTGCATGAGTGAATGCATGCTTGGACGGAAGCATGGAATGATGAAGTCATCTTAATCTTTCCTTTCTTTTCCACTGTGGACATTCAATAGGAAAAGGTGAACCTGAATTTCATTTAACAACCTATGAATCAGTTGACTTACTCTATGACTTGATGAAGATTCCTGGCCTCTAATCTTCATGACTGCAGGATACTAACAGTTGACATAGAAAGGAGCTTACTTTTGGAGAAGTTAAGTATTTACCCAAGGTCACAAGTGGCAAAGCAGGGGTTCCTCCAGACAGTATGTTTTACATTTGCTATGCTGACACCCAAACTAAAGAATTTGCCTGCAGTGCAGGAGACCCGGGTTCGATCCCTGGGTTAGGAAGATCCCCTGGAGAAGGAAATGGCAACCCACTCCAGTATCCTCGCCTGGAAAATCTCATGGATAGAGGAACCTGGTGGATTGCAGTCCATGGAGTCGCAAAGAGTCGGGCATGACTGAGCAACTAACGCACAACACACACAATCATTTATGGTTGCAGGCTCCTGGGAATTATGACCTAACAGCTTTTAGAATTTTTTCAACCAGACTTTTCAGCGGTGAAGAAAATGTATGCATACTAAAGAAAATGGGAGAAATTAAAAAAAACAAAAAAACATTAAGGGTTTCAGTAGAATTCATAGGAATACACAGCACTAAATTAAAGTAAGGGATGTGAGCATCAGATTCTGGTCCCTGCACTGACATCACTGGCAAATGCAAGACCTTGTGCCTGTCACCTTCTCTTTGTTTCCCATACTCTTATTCGAAATTGTCTAAGCTTGAGGGGTCTAGTTATACAGACTTTGGCTCTTGGTCTAGGGTAGAGAAAATAACTCCTCGTGTAGTACAATTTGAAAGAATTAAGAGCATGTTTGTTCCCCAAATATTATTTCTTTTATACTCAATTCACCTCGACCTATATGCTTGCATCTATGATGCTGCTCATGGGTGGGACAGCCAAGTAAGACACCATCCCCAGAATGTCCCTACCATCCCTAGAATGTCCCTATCTCTTGTCAATCTTTCCCCTTCAGCCCACAGGCAGGGATTCCTACCAAGCAAACAGCAGAATCCAGAGAAGGGATTGTGATGGCCTGGTAACTAGGCAGTGCCTGTGGAGGACAGAACAAGGTACCATCAAGCAAGTGCCATGGGGCTGACAAGGACCAATAAGAGCATGGAGGGTCTCAGATAGACCATTCTAGTCACCAGTGAGTTCTCTGGGCTGCAAGATATTCAGGACAATGTCGGGAGGACCGAGACCAAAACCCAGCTGATGATATTTCCTCCCATGTGCTGAGAACAGAGCTTGAGTCACTGCGCATGTGCTATTTATTCTTCACAACCAAATGGTATAAACACAAAGCGCTACTTGGTATCAGAAAAGACAACAAAAAGCCAATAGAAGGACCCTACACAACTCAGGCCTCCATTTCAATGAAACTGTCAAAAAGGAATTGATTCTAACTTGAGCTTGAAAAACATTTCAATTATACAAGTAATTTTGTTTAATTTACCTTTTAATTAAACGTAGAATATAATGACAACAGGGCTCAATGATAAAGAATCTGCCTGCAATGCAGGAGACAGAGGTTCAATCCTTGGGTTGGGAAGATCCCCTGGAGGAGGGCATAGCAACCCACTCCAGCATTCTTGCCTGGAGAATTCCATGGACAGAGGAGCCCAGCAGGTTGCAGTCCATGGAGTCACAAAGAGTTGGACACAACTGAAGCGACTGAGCACAGCAGCAGCAAATAATGACAACTATGCACCAACTTTTAGAAGAAACAAGTGTTGAGAGTGTAAGGAAGCTGGCGTAATAGTTTCCTAAAAAACTTATGCCAGTACTATCAAACCCTACATTTCAAATTTCACACTCACAGCCTAAAAGTTAATTTTTAAAAATTATTTGAAAAAATTCATTCTATGTGGCACAATACCCTTGACAGCAAAATGCAACAAACACAGTACAAAAAAGAAAATTACAGTCCCATATCCATGATAAATATAGAGACAAAAATATTCAACAAAATATTAGCAAATGATTCAACAATATATTAGAAAGATCATATACCATGATCAAGTGGTATTTATGCCAGGGATATGAGGACAGCTTAATATTCACAAGTCTATCAATGCAATATACCACATAAAAAGAGGAAGGATAAAAATCCCATGATCATCTCAACAGACAGAGAAAAATCCTTTGACAAAATTTAACATCCATTCATGATAAAAGCTCTTATCATAGTTGGCATAGAGGTAATATATCTCAACAAAATAAAGGCCATTTATGACAAACCCACAGCTAACATCATACTCAATGGTGAAAAGCTGAAAGTCTTGCCACTAAATTCAGGAACAAGACAAGGATTCCCATTCTTACCAGTTCTATTTAACATAATATTGGAAGTCCTAGCCACAGCAATTGGAGAAGAAAAAGAAATAAAAGGCATTAAAATGAGAAGGAAAGAAAGAAAAATTGTCATTATTTTCAAATGACATAATACTATATAGACAAAACCCTAAAGACTCCACAAAGAAACTATTAAAACTAAAAAAGGTATCAGTAAAGATTCAGGATACAAGATTAACATGCAGAAATATTTTTGCTTTTCTAGACACCAACAATGAACTATCAGAAGAGAAAAGAAGAAAACAATCTCATTTAAAATGTCATCAAAAAGAATGTAATACTTAGAAATAAACTTATACAAGGAGATGAAAGATCTTCACTCTGAAATCTATAAAACACTGAAGAAGGAAATTGAAGATGATGCAAAGAAATGGAAAGATATCCCATGTTCTTATATTATAAGAATTAATATTGTTAAAATGTCCATACTACCCAATATAATCTACAGACTTAATGCAATCCTTATCAAAATATCTATGACATTTTTCACAGATATAAAAAATTATCCTAAAATTTATATGGAATCAGATAGATCCTGAATTTCCAAAGCAATCTTGAGAAAAAAGAACAAAGCTGGAGATATCATGCTTTTTCACTTCAGACTATATTACAAATTGACAATAAGCAAAGCAGCATGGTAATGGCATAAAACAAACACATAGATCAATGGAATGGAATGAGACTAGAGATAAAACTATGCACTATGGTCAAGTAATCTATGACAAAGAATGCAAGAATATACAGTAGAGAAAAGACAGTCTCTTCAATAGATGGTACTGGGAAAATTGGATAGCTACATGTGAAAGAATGAAATTAGAACATTCCTTCATACCACATACACAAATAAACTCAAACTGGATTAAAGAACTAAATGTAAAACCTGAAATCATAAAATTCCTAGAGGAGAATATAGTACACTCTTTGACATAAATTGAAGCAATATCTTATGGATCTATCTCCTTAAGGAAAAAAAAAAAAACAAAAGCAAAAATTAAAAGATTGAGTCCTAAATAAAATTAAAAGCTTTTGTACAGCAAACGAAATCACTGACAAAACAAAAGGATAGCCTATTAAACAGAGGAAAATATTTGCAAATAATATGACCAATAGGGAGTTTTTAATCTACATTTAATACATAGTTAATATCCAAAATATGGGCTTCCCTGGTGGCTCAGCTGGTAAAGAGTCCACCTGCAATGCCAGAGACCTGGGTTCGATTCCTAGGTTGGAAAGGTCCCCTGGATAAGGGAAAGGCTACCCACTCCAGTGTTGTGGTCTGGAGAATTCCATGGATAGAGGAGCCTGGCAGGCTACAGTCCATGGGGTGCAAAAAGTAGGGCATGACTGAACGACTAACACAGGCACAACATCCAGAATAAGAGACCATACAGCTCAATATAAAAAACGAACAACTTAATTAAAAGATGGACAGAAAATCCGAGCAGACTTTTTTCCAAAGGAGACAGACAGATGGCCAACAGGCACATGAAAAGATGCTCAACTTTGCCAATCACCAGAGAGAAATGCAAATTAAAACTACAGATGCCTACTTATACCTGTCAAAATGTCCATCACCCAAATTCTGCAAATAACAAATGCTAGTGAGGATGTGGAGAAAAGGGAATCAGAGTACACTCTTGGTAGGATTGTAAATTGATGCAGTCATTATGAAAAACAGTATGAAGATTCCTCAAAAAACTAAAAATAGAACTATCATATAACCCAGCCCTTCCATTCTATCTGAATGGAAAAAAAAATATTAATTGGGAAAGATACATGCACCCCCAATGTTCATAGCAGCGTTATTTATAATATCTGATATATGGAAGTAACTTAACAGATGAATGGATAAGAAAGATGTGGGATATATATACATATATATATGTATATATATGTATGGAATGGAATATATGCACAATACATACGTGGAATATTTCTGGAATGGAATATTACCGAACTATTAAAAAAATGAAATTCTTCCATTTGCAACAATATGAGTGGACCTGCAGGGTATTGTGTTTAGTGAAGTAAGTCAGACAGAGAAGGACAAATACTTATACATGGAGTCTAAAAAATAAAACAAATGAATGTATATGACAGAACAGAAACAGACTCACAGATATAGAGAACAAACAGTAATTACAAGTGGGGAGGGGAAAGGGGATGAAGAGTTGTGAACTACTATATATACGATTAGAAAGTAAGAAGGATATATTGCACAGCATGAGAAAATAGAGCCATTTTTGTAATTTTAAATAGAGTATAAGCTACAAAATCTTGAACTACTATGTTCTACACTTAAAACTAACATAGGATTTTAAATCAAGTATACGTCAATCTCTAAAAAGCAGAAAATAAAGTAAAATAAAATGTTTGGGCCAAAAATAGCCATGACAGTTTTGAATAACAAGAAAAGGTGGGAAGGGACTTCCCTGGTAGTCCACTGGTTAAGAACCTGCTTGCAATACAGGGGATGTAGGTTCAATCCCTGGTCAGAGAACTAAGATCCCATATGCCACAGGGCAACTAAGGCCACAGCTGCTGAGCCTGCCCACTCTGGAGCCCGTGCTTCACAAGTAGAGCAAGCCTACATGCTGCAGTGAAGACCCCATGCGCCACAGCTAAGACCCAGTGCAGCGAAAGAAAGGAAGGAAGGAAAGGAAAGGTGGGAAGATGTGCCCAGCCAGGGCATTAAAGCCTAGGAAGCTATTCCAAGGTAGTTTGGTCAGAGAAATAGACAAGTAGCACAATGGAACAAAATAAAATCAGTAAAAGAACCAGAAATTTATGGGAACTTGATATATGGAAAAGGGGCAGTGGAGATCAAAAAAATATATATGTAAGATCCCAATAATATCCCCACCTGTAATAGACACACACACCCACACACACACCCCCACACACACACACATGAAAAATGAGATCAAAGGCACACACACAAAAAATGAGATCAAAGGCATAAATAGAAAGAGCAAAACTTGATCAAGATTTGAAAATCTTTTTTTTAATGTATAACAAAAGCTCCAAACGATACCAAGAGTCCACTTTATGGACACATAGGTTGAAGAGGAACTCTCCCATATATGCCCAAGAAACAAAGACAAAAATATGTGTGCAAAATTCTAGCAAGACATTACACAAATATTTAATATCCATCACAAGAAAAATCAATAATTGTGGCATACTGTCACAGTAGAACTTATACAGCAGTGGAAATTAATAAAATTAAGCTACATAAATGAATGTATAATGAATAAAAAAACTGTGTTGAGTATAAAAAATGAAAGTTCCAGCAGGCTGTATACAATATAACAACATTTATACAAAAGTTAAAACATGCAAGTAATGTTATATATTGCTTAAGGATTTATACATATGTTGTAGAAGTATAAAATCATGATTGAGATTATGAATACCAAATCTAGTACAGTAATTTTCAAAGGAACAACAGATCACAATAGCAAAATGTTAACAGTCTGCAAACATAGCATGGTAGGTAGTTATGTGGATATTTTTATATCATAAATTTCAGAATAGAAAAATCTTATTCAACTTAGTGATTTAAAATACATGTGTGCTAAAATGAAATCACACTTGCAAAAGCTCTGGATANCTGAGATTATGAATACCAAATCTAGTACAGTAATTTTCAAAGGAACAACAGATCACAATAGCAAAATGTTAACAGTCTGCAAACATAGCATGGTAGGTAGTTATGTGGATATTTTTATATCATAAATTTCAGAATAGAAAAATCTTATTCAACTTAGTGATTTAAAATACATGTGTGCTAAAATGAAATCACACTTGCAAAAGCTCTGGATAAAAGTAAGAAGTGCTCTGAAAATTAAGGGTTCATGAGCAGGGGCACAATGAAAACCTATTTTCTTGATATACTTGATTCTGTCTGGGGTGGAGGCAAGGCCAGTTTGAAGCTCAGCGCATCAGGGTCCAGACATTCTGGATCAACATGACCAATGTCCATCCTTGACTCAATTCCAAAGGTCAGAGAGAAGGCACATAGGAGGATGTGTGGAAGGGAATGTGTTCATGTTGGTGGTGGGGAAAGCAGAGTGAAGGGTGGGAAATATTGAGTCATCTCCAGTCCTTATAGCTTCTTTCCACTTGAGCCCCTTGCACAGGGAGGGAGGCAGTGTATCACAGAGAAGAAAAATCTTATTCAACTTAGTGATTTAAAATACATGTGTGCTAAAATGAAATCACACTTGCAAAAGCTCTGGATAAAAGTAAGAAGTGCTCTGAAAATTAAGGGTTCATGAGCAGGGGCACAATGAAAACCTATTTTCTTGATATACTTGATTCTGTCTGGGGTGGAGGCAAGGCCAGTTTGAAGCTCAGCGCATCAGGGTCCAGACATTCTGGATCAACATGACCAATGTCCATCCTTGACTCAATTCCAAAGGTCAGAGAGAAGGCACATAGGAGGATGTGTGGAAGGGAATGTGTTCATGTTGGAGGTGGGGAAAGCAGAGTAAAGGGTGGGAAATATTGAGTCATCTCCAGTCCTTATAGCTTCTTTCCACTTGAGCCCCTTGCACAGGGAGGGAGGCAGTGTATCACAGAGTATGTAGGACCTGTAAGGAAAAACATTCATTGATTCCACAAGTGTTTTTGAGCACATTCTGTATGGGAGGCACTTTGCTTGGCCTGGGTTCATGGTGCTGACCAGATATGAAGCCCCAAACACCTCTTTCTGACCTCTGAACTCTCTCCCACACCCACATCCATGTGTATTATTACACAGCACATCCAAGTCCCCAAGATAGGTTCCATAAGTTGATTTTAGTAATACTTTCCTTATTCATTCCAAGGATAGACCACGTGATAACTGAATATACAACAGTCTATGGAAGGGCTCTTTGAAGTTTGGGTCTCAAAACTTTTTTGATTGTGGACCCTCACCTCCAGGGTCCTGCATACCTTGGACTCTCACCTGCAGGGTCCCAACTAACTTAACTGTAAAAACTTCAAATTCCTGGGCACAAAATAATGAGAGTTGGAAGTCTCTGAAATTCCAAGACACATTTGGAGAAAATAAGTCTGTTCCCATCTCTCCCTTGAAGCTGGATTGCCATATGATGTTTGAGCTCGCTCTGACTCCTCTTGCCACCCCAGGAAGGTGGCTCTGATCTCCCTCCCTGAAGAATAAGACTGCCACCACCTCACCTGTTACAGGTTCCACCACCTCACCTGTTACAGGTTCCACCACCTGTGGAAATAGGTGGCTATGAAACTGATCACCAGCACCACTTTGAAGCCCAGGAGGAAAGCCATCAAAAAGGCAGGCATCTCTGGACCTAAGGGACAAGGGGCAGAGGAAATATCAAACGGGACTCTGTGAGTTAATACCTCATTCCACTTAGAGACAGATGTCACCCAGTTGCTCACAGGTGTAGAGGTGAGCTTACCTGTGCTCCCAAGGAGTTTGTATGTGTCCTGCAGTGCTGTGGACAGTATGAGGCTGGCCTGGATGGGAGGCTGGGTCTCATGCTGCACTTTACAGGTAAGCACATGTTCAGACTCCCACGCTGAGGCATTCACCAAATGCAAGCTTTCCAAGGTGTAGGTACCATCACTATTCTGCTTGGACGAGGGTTGCACAGCTCCCTTGAATGTATGGCAGTTCTCCAACCAGCTGAGATGCACATTCTGTGGATAGAATCTCTGCACATGGCAGGTAATTGCCACCATATCCAAGGAGTGTGAAGACTGGGACACAGTCACTGTAGGGGGGACTGTCACAGCCCAAAGAAAGCAGACAATTACTATAGGAAGTTCACCATGGGAACTGGCAAGCTCCCTAAAGATAGGGGTCCTCTGCCCGGGGCCTACTGTAGAGGAGTTAGGTATTGGTTAACAAATGCATGCATAAGTAAGTGCATGAGTGAATGCATGCTTGGACGGAAGCATGGAATGATGAAGTCATCTTAATCTTTCCTTTCTTTTCCACTGTGGACATTCAATAGGAAAAGGTGAACCTGAATTTCATTTAACAACCTATGAATCAGTTGACTTACTCTATGACTTGATGAAGATTCCTGGCCTCTAATCTTCATGACTGCAGGATACTAACAGTTGACATAGAAAGGAGCTTACTTTTGGAGAAGTTAAGTATTTACCCAAGGTCACAAGTGGCAAAGCAGGGGTTCCTCCAGACAGTATGTTTTACATTTGCTATGCTGACACCCAAACTAAAGAATTTGCCTGCAGTGCAGGAGACCCGGGTTCGATCCCTGAGTTAGGAAGATCCCCTGGAGAAGGAAATGGCAACCCACTCCAGTATCCTCGCCTGGAAAATCTCATGGACAGAGGAACCTGGTGGATTGCAGTCCATGGAGTCGCAAAGAGTCGGGCATGACTGAGCAACTAACGCACAACACACACAATCATTTATGGTTGCAGGCTCCTGGGAATTATGACCTAACAGCTTTTAGAATTTTTTCAACCAGACTTTTCAGCGGTGAAGAAAATGTATGCATACTAAAGAAAATGGGAGAAATTAAAAAAAACAAAAAAACATTAAGGGTTTCAGTAGAATTCATAGGAATACACAGCACTAAATTAAAGTAAGGGATGTGAGCATCAGATTCTGGTCCCTGTACTGACACCACTGGCAAATGCAAGACCTTGTGCCCGTCACCTTCTCTTTGTTTCCCATACTCTTATTCGAAATTGTCTAAGCTTGAGGGGTCTAGTTATACAGACTTTGGCTCTTGGTCTAGGGTAGAGAAAATAACTCCTCGTGTAGTACAATTTGAAAGAATTAAGAGCATGTTTGTTCCCCAAATATTATTTCTTTTATACTCAATTCACCTCGACCTATATGCTTGCATCTATGATGCTGCTCATGGGTGGGACAGCCAAGTAAGACACCATCCCCAGAATGTCTCTACCATCCCTAGAATGTCCCTATCTCTTGTCAATCTTTCCCCTTCAGCCCACAGGCAGGGATTCCTACCAAGCAAACAGCAGAATCCAGAGAAGGGATTGTGATGGCCTGGTAACTAGGCAGTGCCTGTGGAGGACAGAACAAGGTACCATCAAGCAAGTGCCATGGGGCTGACAAGGACCAATAAGAGCATGGAGGGTCTCAGATAGACCATTCTAGTCACCAGTGAGTTCTCTGGGCTGCAAGATATTCAGGACAATGTCGGGAGGACCGAGACCAAAACCCAGCTGATGATATTTCCTCCCATGTGCTGAGAACAGAGCTTGAGTCACTGCGCATGGGCTGTTTATTCTTCACAACCAAATGGTATAAACACAAAGCGCTACTTGGTATCAGAAAAGACAACAAAAGCCAATAGAAGGACCCTACACAACTCAGGCCTCCATTTCAATGAAATTGTCAAAAAGGAAATGATTCTAACTTGAGCTTGAAAAACATTTCAATTATACAAGTAATTTTATTTAATTTACCTTTTAATTAAACTTAGAATATAATGACAACAGGGCTCAATGATAAAGAATCTGCCTGCAATGCAGGAGACAGAGGTTCAACCCTTGGGTTGGGAAGATCCCCTGGAGGAGGGCATGGCAACCCGCTCCAGCATTCTTGCCTGGAGAATTCCACGGACAGAGGAGCCCAGCAGGTTGCAGTCCATGGAGTCACAAAGAGTTGGACACAACTGAAGTGACTGAGCACAGCAGCAGCAAATAATGACAACTATGCACCAACTTTTAGAAGAAACAAGTGTTGGGAGTGTAAGGAAGCTGGCGTAATAGTTTCCTAAAAAACTTATGCCAGTACTATCAAACCCTACATTTCAAATTTCACACTCACAGCCTAAAAGTTAATTTTTAAAAATTATTTGAAATCATTTGACTATTCTGTCAATTTTAAGGGGCATTTTAAAATCAAAATGTTATCTTTAAAAGTGCCCACAGAATCATTAGGATCATAGAATTTTTTCCTTCTTCTTTCATCTTTAAAGGCCAGAAGATTCACCTGAGACCCCAGCAGTTCTCAAACATCATTTATATCAATTGCTTGAAATACACTTTGCCAAATCTCTGATTTCACTTAGCAACAGTGAATTAGGGTTCTAATTGCATGGTGTGGTCTGATGCTTGCCATACTTCCATCAAGGAAAGACCCTCCTTCTAAAGCAGAGGGTTTCTGGGCTCCACACCACCTCTTGTAGCCACCTGATCTCAGCCCAGCAGTGCTGGGTGGTACCACATTCTATTTCAGATTCCTGAATCTCTTCCTCAATGCTCTGCATCTGAATTTCTCCACAACCATGAAATGCCACCCAGCAGCCAATGAAGGCACATTCCAGCCTCCCTCCTCTATGGACACTCCTGAGGAATAGTCTTTAGAGTTTCTCAGAGGGTCCCCAGTGGCAGTGAGCCCAAGTCATCTACAGGGGCCCCCAGGTCAATAACTCACCTTTTCTGGGGTGTCCCTTCTTCCTTGTGTCACTCACTCCATCTCTTATCCCAGTCTCACTGAATCATCTCCCAACCACCTGCACCTAACCCCTCGTTTCAGGCTTTGCCTCCAAGGAAATCCAGACAACAGCACAAAATTATTTCTGTAATGGCAAGCCCAATCTGATGCAGGCAGTGTTGAGCAGTGAGGATTTAAAGAGGAGGTTAATCTATTTTTCCATCTCCTCACTTTCAGTCTGCATGTGTCCCAAGGTCTGAAGTGGGTCTCTCGCATACAGCATATATATAGGTCTTCTTTTTTATCCATTCAGTCTGTGTCTTTTAGTTGGAGCATTTAATCCATTTACATTTAAAGTAATTATTAATAGATATGTTCCTACTAGCATTTTCTTAATGTTGAGCAGTGAGGATTTAAAGAGGAGGTTAATCTATTTTTCCATCTCCTCACTTTCAGTCTGCATGTGTCCCAAGGTCTGAAGTGGGTCTCTTGCATACAGCATATATATAGGTCTTCTTTTTTATCCATTCAGTCTGTGTCTTTTAGTTGGAGCATTTAATCCATTTACATTTAAAGTAATTATTAATAGATATGTTCCTACTAGCATTTTCTTAATTCTTTTAGATTTGTTTTTATAGGTTTTTTTCTTATCTTGTGTTTCCTGGCTAGAGATGTTCCTTTAGCATTTGTTGTAAATCTGGTTTGGTGGTGCTGCATTCTCTTAACTTTTGCTTGTCTGAAAAGCTTTTGATTTCTCCGCTGAAGCTGAATGAGACCCTTGCTGTGCAGAGTAATCTTGGCTGTAGGTTTTCCTCTGTCATTACTTTAAATATACCCTGCCACTTCCTCTGGCCTGCAGAGTTTCTGCAGAAAGATCAGCTGTTAACTTTATGGGGATTCCCCTGTATGCTTATTGTTGCTTTTTCCTTGCTGCTTTTAATATTTTTTTCTGTGTTTAGTTTTTGTTAGTTTGATTAATATAATTTATAAATAATCAATTTATGGTGAATATTCTTATTATCTATTTGCTTCTCTATGCAATTGTTCTAACTCCAGGGAATTATATAAAAATTTTCAGATAAGGGGGAGTCCCTGCACTATCGTTTTCCTGTTTTACAGTCAGCAATCCCAGCACTCAGAGAACTTAAACAACCAGCAGGAGGTCCCACAGCTGATGAACAGTGGAGTCCGAAAAGCCTGAATTCACATCCAAGTTTTCTCACTCAACAGCTTCATATCCTCAGGCAACCTTCACTTCTTACAAACTCAGTTTCTTTCTATAAAACCATGAATGGGATAAGCAGTACAGGGCAGTTGTACATATTAAATAAGCCAATCCAAACAAGCGTGTATATTTACAATGTGCTGTGAGTCATTTGAGTCATTAATATCAATATTTTATCCATGTAAAATGATGTATTTTCTTCCACAAGAATAGCATTAAAATGAGGAAAATATTTTGTAATGTTTAAAGTCCTATAAATATTTAAGAAATTAATTTTACTGCTGTGCATGCAACCTTGGACAACTCACTTACCTTCTCTGGGCTTTAGAGTTGTTGCAAATAATGAGATGATCACTAAGCTCCTATTAGGCACGATATGAAAGAATTTCAGATCATGTTATTTGCAGACCAGTCAAGGCCTGATCACAGAGAAGGCAATGGCAACCCACTCCAATATTCTTGCCTGGAAAATCCCATGGACAGAGGAGCCTGGTAGGCTGCAGTCCATGGGGTCGCTAAGAGTCAGACACGACTGAGCGACTTCACTCTCACTTTTCACTTTCATGCATTGGAGAAGGAAATGGCAACCCACTCCAGCGTTCTTGCCTGGAGAATCCCAGGGACAGGGTAGCCTGGTGGGCTGCTGTATATGGGGTTGCACAGAGTCGGACACGACTGAAGCAACTTAGCAGCAGCAGCAGCAAGGCCTGATCAAGGCCAAGAAAATCAAAATCAACCTTCTCTAGAAAATACAGATGAAAATTGGAAGTTTTGGCCACAGCAATCAGAGCAGAAAAAGAAATAAAAGGAATCCAAATTGGAAAAGAAGAAGTAAAACTCTCACTGTTTGCAGATGACATGATCCTCTACATAGAAAACCCTAAAGACTCCACCAGAAAATTACTAGAGCTAATCAATGAATATAGTAAAGTTGCAGGATATAAAATCAACACACAGAAATCCCTTGCATTCCTATACACTAATAATGAGAAAGTAGAAAACGAAATTAAGGAAACAATTCCATTCACCATTGCAACGAAAAGAATAAAATACTTAGGAATATATCTACCTAAAGAAACTAAAGACTTATATATAGAAAACTATAAAACACTGATGAAAGAAATCAAAGAGGACACTAATAGATGGAGAAATATACCATGTTCATGGATTGGAAGAATCAATATAGTGAAAATGAATATATTACCCAAAGCAATCTACAGATTCAATGCAATCCCTATCAAGCTACCAGCGGTATTTTTCACAGAACTAGAACAAATAATTTCAAGATTTGTATGGAAATACAAAAAACCTCGAATAGCCAAAGCAATTTTGAGAAAGAAGAATGGAACTGGAGGAATCAACTTACCTGACTTCAGGCTCTACTACAAAGCCACAGTCATCAAGACAGTGTGGTACTGGCACAAAGACAGAAATATAGATCAATGGAACAAAATAGAAAGCCCAGAGATAAATCCACACACATATGGACACCTTATCTTTGACAAAGGAGGCAAGAATATACAATGGAGTAAAGACAATCTCTTTAACAAGTGGTGCTGGGAAAACTGGTCAACCACTTGTAAAAGAATGAAACTAGATCACTTTCTAACACCACACACAAAAATAAACTCAAAATGGATTAAAGATCTAAATGTAAGACCAGAAACTATAAAACTCCTAGAGGAGAACATAGGCAAAACACTCTCCGACATAAATCACAGCAGGATCCTCAATGATCCGCCTCCCAGAATACTGGAAATAAAAGCAAATATAAACAAATGGGATCTAATTAAAATTAAAAGCTTCTGCACAACAAAGGAAACTATAAGCAAGGTGAAAAGACAACCCTCTGAATGGGAGAAAATAATAGCAAATGAAGCAACTGACAAACAACTAATCTCAAAAATATACAAGCAACTTATACAGCTCAATTCCAGAAAAATAAACGACCCAATCAAAAAATGGGCCAAAGAACTAAATAGACATTTCTCCAAAGAAGACATACGGATGGCTAACAAACACATGAAAAGATGCTCAACGTCACTCATTATCAGAGAAATGCAAATCAAGACCACAATGAGATACCACTTCACACCAGTCAGAATGGCTGCGATCCAAAAGTCTGCAAGCAATAAATGCTGGAGAGGGTGTGGAGAAAAGGGAACCCTCTTACACTGTTGGTGGGAATGCAAACTAGTACAGCCACTATGGAGAACAGTGTGGAGATTCCTTAAGAAATTGCAAATAGAACTGCCTTATGACCCAGCAATCCCACTGCTGGGCATACACACCGAGGAAACCAGAATAGAAAGAGACACATGTACCCCAATGTTCATTGCAGCACTGTTTATAATAGCCAGGACATGGAAACAACCTAGATGTCCATCAGCGGATGAATGGATAAGAAAGCTGTGGTATATATACACAATGGAGTATTACTCAGCCATTAAAAAGAATACATTTGAATCAGTTCTAATAAGATGGATGAAACTGGAACCAATTATACAGAGTGAAGTAAGCCAGAAAGAAAAAGACCAATACAGTATACTAACACATATATATGGAATTTAGAAAGATGGTAATGATAACCCTGTATGCGAGACAGCAAAAGAGACACAGATGTATAGAACAGTCTTTTAGATTCTGTGGGAGAGGACAAGGGTGGGATGATTTGGGAGAATGGCATTGAAACATGTATAACATCATATGTGAAACAAATCACCAGTCCAGGTTCGATGCATGATATAGGATGCTTGGGACTGGTGCACTGGGATGACCCAGAGGGATGGTATGGGGAGGGATGTGGGACGGGGGTTCAGGATGGGGAACACGTGTACACCTGTGGCAGATTCATGTTGATATATGGCAAAACCAATACAATATTGTAAGGTAATTAGCCTCTAATTAAAATAACTGAATGTATATTTAAAAAATATGAATGGTCTAAAATAAAAAAGAAAATTAGGCCCTTCCCTACATATGAGTAAAGATAAAAACAGTCATCATTCTACCTAAAATTTAGAAGTTCACAAAGGCCTTTAAATTTTCTTCATATAAAAATTATAAATTTATGTATATAAATAAAATTAATATATATGAATTAATATAATAAAATTCAGTTCCCAGAAGATATTTTTTCTCCATTTTACAGCTGAAGAAACTGAGTTCTGAGAGGTGATATGAATAGTAAATGTGAATAATAACAATTGCCACTTCTCTGTGGTTGATACGAGCCAGAGATGTGTTAATTACTTTACCAGTTTCATTATGCTGAATTCTTGCCACAACAAAGTGAGGGAATGTCCCATGTATCAGTCAAGGAAACCAAGACTCAGAACACTTCCAGCCCGACTCTCCACTAAGCCATCTGGACAAAGAGAACATCCTTACCACGGAGGTACTGCTCCAGTCTGATGGTTTTCTGGGAAACCAGTGTGGACATGTGCTTGACTTGGCAGTGGACAAGGGAATGCACGTCGTCAGCCTGTAGAAGGATGAGCACGCTGCTGGTCACGTTGTAGGTGTCTCCACGAGGGTGGACGCTGGTCTGGGACTTTAACAGCTGGTGGGAATTTTTAAGCCAGGTCACAGTAACCTGACCTGTAGAGAATCCAGAGGACGTGAAGGTCAGTTGGATGTTTGTGCCTGGCTCAGAGCGCTGAAAGGGGCCTTGCAGGGCAGAAGAGTAGCTGCTCATGCCTGTAGAGGAGACCCAGCCTGTGAGAAGATGCAGAGGAGCCCAAACCCAAGGAATTTTTAAGCCAGGTCACAGTAACCTGACCTGTAGAGAATCCAGAGGACGTGAAGGTCAGTTGGATGTTTGTGCCTGGCTCAGAGCGCTGAAAGGGGCCTTGCAGGGCAGAAGAGTAGCTGCTCATGCCTGTAGAGGAGACCCAGCCTGTGAGAAGATGCAGAGGAGCCCAAACCCAGTGCGAACAAAACCTCAGCGTCTCCACTGACAAGCCTCACCGTCTCATCTTCCAAAGTGTTTCTAGGTTGCATTCTGACAGGAGTTCAACTATGAAGCTGATATCAGAGGCCAGACAAAATGAAGCTACAGGGACGACAGCAGGTTGCAAAGAGACCTGACTCCCGCCCACGGCTCACAGCCCTGCTTGCTGACTTTGAGACCTAACCCTAGTCCTCACTGCAAACCTAGGAGGAGGGAGCTGCTCCTGTTCTCGTTTGGCTGATGAAGACACTGAGGTCCAGAGCCTAAGTAGCTTGTCTAAGTTCCAGTACTGGCCAGTAGAGCCAGGGTTCTTAGCCAGAAAGTAAGGACTCAGCGTCTGTACTCAGTGGCCAGACTCAGCTCTTCCCTCAGTCCTGGGACAGGGAAGGGTGTATCACTGCGCTCAGGACAGGTCATATGAAGGCAGGCAGCACAAAGAATTTAATGGACATGAACTTGGGCAAACTCCAGGGGATGGTGAGGGACAGGGAGGCCTGGTGGCTGCGGGTCATGGGGTTGCAAAGAGCTGGACACAACTTGGCGACTCAACAACAGCAGCAGCACAGAGAAGGGATAGGAGCACAGGCTTGGGGTCACCCTCAGCCCAAGTGTGCGTTCCCAGTCCTTCCACTGCATGACGACTTAACTCAGTTTCCTCATCTGTGACATGGGGACGATTCTTAAGGCCCAGTGTTAGTTTAAAAATCATGTACAATAACTAGTAAAACTAGGAGGTAATTATAAATAATTACCATTTAAAATCACTCTATAAACACAACTGTGTGAGTGTGAGTGTTAGTTGCTCACTCATGTCCGACTCTTTGAGACCACGTGGAGCTCGCCAGGCTCCTCTGTCAATGGGATTTTCCAGGCAAGAATGCTGGAGTGGGTTGCCATTTCCTTCTCCAGGGTATCTTCCAAACCCAGGGATTGAACCTGGGTCTCCCACACTGCAGGCAGATTCTTTACCATTTGAGACCCCAGAGAAGCCCCAAATGATAATTTTCATCATCAAATACTCACGACAGTCACCTAAAGAATTATTTTTAATTGTATTCCTAATGTTAAAGTAAAAAAGGCTGAGAAGGTTAGTAACTCAACCAAGGGCCGCACAGCAAACAGAACTCACATTCCCGTCACAGACTCCAAGTCAAGGGCTCTTTCTGTTACACTGAAGCTGCCTCTGTTTCTCCACAGCTTCCCCATAGTAATTAGTGAACTTCAGCATTTTCCTGCTTTCAACCCAGCGTGGTCTGGGCATCAGAGAGACTGCCATCACGATCATCATAGAGCACCCTCTGTGCACCCCAATATCTAGATGCCAAGCATGGGTCAAAGGAAGGAGCCCTAGATGGTTCCCACCTGGAGGGCATAACTGTTCTCACTGAGGGGAGGAAACAGAGCTCAGGAAGGGCAGTGCTTTGCCTGAGGTCGCAGAATGCCCATGGCAACCCTGCCAGATGATACCGATCCATTTGACTCCGAAGTCTGGCCACTCCGAAAATAAGAGCCAGTGTCTGCTTCAGGGCTGAGAGAGTCTCAGCACAGAGGAGAGGCCTAAATGGACAGAACCCGTCAGGACTTGCAAGAGGTCCCATAGTTTCAGGGCCAACTATGAGAACGGAATGATGTGGGGAGATATGACAGTTCGGAAGGAAATAAATATGATTCAGAGTATTTAAGAGGGAAATTTACAAAAGACTTGAGATAACACTAATATTTGTATGCCTAGGCAGGATGGAGGGAAAAAAATTTTCTGAAAACAGATTGAACTGGTGAGCAGACAGCCTTGCCTTCAAATCCAAGTACTACTATTTGAGACCCCTCAGACCTGCTCCTCCTGTCTTTCCCAATTGTATTATGTCAGACAACATATGTGAGGATGCCTGGCACACAGTAAGTGCTCTACAAGAGTCAGTGAACATGACCAGATGCACAGACTGGTGCATGACCAGTGTGTAAGGGGTGGGAGCTGAAGAAGGGGCTTAGGAGTCAGGCTGAGGAGGTGTTGCAGCAAAAGCACCTTAACACCAAACAGAAGAGGGCCTGATGCCAGAAAAGGAAGCTGCCCTTTCCCCACTGCAGACCAGAGGGCACATCAAACAGCTGCACAGAGGGGTGGTAGAATCAAAGTGATGTTCTCAGGGGGCTAACCTTGCAGTAGTGGGTCAGATACATGTATGCAGGTGAAGGAGAAAAATAAGACAGAGAGAAAAACCTCAGCATGAGTAAAAAACGAAATAATGTAACTTGCTTCTGGTCAGAAAGGAGCAGTTTGGAGTTTTTCACATAGATCTGTATATCCCACTGGGTGGGCATTTTTCTTATTTCCTGTAGACAAGAAAAAAAAAGGCCATGGAGAAGTCGAAAGGCAATAGGCTCATTGCCTCTGAGAATTCTCGGAGTTAGCAGAAAAGGCCAGTTCTTTCAGGAAGAGATCGAACGCAGGGTCAGTGCTCCTGTTGTGAAGATGTGTGGTTTTGCATCCCAGCAACCTGTCTGCCCTTTCGCTGGCGCTGCGGACCAAGCAGCTCACGCTGCCTGTAGGGAGTTATCTTACCCCACTTCCTGTCGTGCTGGAGAGCTGTCAGTGGATTCTGGTTCACCCTTGGCTGGTCCAGGTCTGGCCATTTCCAAGATTCCCGTCTCTCCTCCCCTCCCCAACACAGCCCCTCTGGCCCAGTCACTCATTCTCCCAAGCTGATTCACCGGGACCAGGGAAAGCAGAGCTGGCCCCAGAGTTTGAAGGGCTGGTGGGCGGCTCCCTCTAGTGGAGAATGTCATCTAGCACACAAACAGTACAGAGAAGAAGATAGATTTAGATTTAGAAGAGTCACAAGTGGAAGTGAAGTGAAGTGAAGTCGCTCAGTTGTGTCCGACTCTTTGCGACCCCACGGACTGTAGCCCACCAGGCTCCTCCGTCCATGGGATTCTCCAGGCAAGAATACTGGAGTGGGGTGCCATTTTCTTCTCCAGTGTTAAAGAGCCCGCCGGCCAATGCAGGTAGACATTAGAGATATGAGCTCAGTTCTTGGGTTAGGAAGATCCCCTGGAGAAGGACCTGGCAACCCACTCCAGTATTCTTGTGTGGAGAATTCCCATGGACAGAGGAGCCGGGTGGGCAAAGTCTACAGGGCTGCAAAGAGTCAGACACAACTGAAGCGACTTAACAAGCATACACAGAAAGGGGCTTCCCTTGTGGCCCAGTGATAAAGAATTCACCTACCAACGCAGGAGACCTGGGTTCAGTCCCTGGTGAGGAAGATTCTTTGGAGAAGGAGATGACAACCCACTCCAATGTTCTTACCTGGGAAATCCCATGGACAGAGGAACCTGCAAGGCTATAGTCCATGTGGTCGAAAAAGTGTCAGACATGACTTAGCAACTAAAACAACAGCAAGGGAGAGAAAGAGGAGAAAGGGAAGGAGAAGAAAAATGTGGGACAGAGGAGGGGAGAAGAGAGAAGAAATCGCCTGAGCAGAAGTGATAGAGAGCAAAAGAATAGAGACAATAGAATCTTGCCCCTGCACCCTCCAGCTTCCCAGGTAATCCTGTCAAGAATTCTGGCTGCTTTTTAAAATTGACTCCTAGAAACTGTCAGATGAACCCGTCTTGATTATCATCTTTCTGGAAGGGATTTTGATTTCTAGCTGTCCTTAGTATCTACTGTTTCCTGTACCTAAGTGTTAAAACAGAGAACTTTCAACCTGAAGAGCACATGGAATTGAAGAAGGAAGTCCCACTCCTCCTTCTTAAAAAGGATGTAGGGGTTGGAGGGCTTCCCCGGTGGCTCAGATGGTAAAGAATCTGCCTGCAATGCAGGAGACCCAGGGTTCACTCCCTGGGTCGGGAAGATCCCCTGCAGAAGGAAACGGCAACCCACATGAGTTTTCTTGCCTGGGAAACTCTATGGACAGAGGAGCCTGGTAGGCTACAGTCTATAGGGTCACAAAGAGTCACAAAGGGTCACGACTGAGAGACTAACAGGGGAAGGAGGAGTGGAGTTTGGGGATGAATTCTTGAGAGTTTTATCACAATCCCAGGGCATCTTCTCTTCCTTCACCTTCACCCCTTGCTGCCTTGAGTCCCTGACCCACTGCTGTCTGCACTCCAGGCAGATGGCAAGTGTTTTCACACCTGACTTTCCCAGCCAGGATGCCCAGAGGGGCTGCACCCACCTTTCCCCAGTCTGGACGCCTGAGCCCGCAGGGTGATATTGGCCTGGACTGGGGGCTGCTCATCCTGGACCACCCAGCAGGCAAACTCTTTCCCATCCAGCGTAGCCTCTACTTGCCAAGTGTGCTGCAGAGAGTAGGTCCCATCTGGGTTTCTGGTGACCTGGGGGGCCTCCACGGTCTGCACCTTGTGCCTGTTCTCCATCCAGGTGAGGTGCAGGTGGGAGGGATAAAAGTGGCTCACATGACACGTGAGATTCACTCTCTGATGCACACGGATTTGCATTGCAGAGGGCTGGGTGGTGATCCTCAGGGTGGGGACAACTAAACACAGAAACAGAAGGGAACATCTTCTGAAATTATCCCTGCCCCCCTGCCCTCTATGTCTTTCTCTCCCAGGAACCAACCCTAGAACTCTCATTCTTAAATCAGTTACCATTTTAAAAAAAAAATTTTTTTTTCTTGTATGCTCAATGTAAGGCAAATAGAGCTAAGTGCTAACATTCACTAAATATGGCTAATAGTACGTGGGTGTTTGCTATGTTACTCCCTGTGCATTTGAAACATTTCATATCATGAAATATTTTAAGAATTATAAACTATGATTTTCATGAGAACCAAGACTTAACTTGATATTCATTCCTATATCCCTACCACCCAGAACAGTTCCTGCCACACAGTAGATATTCATGGATGAATTAATTCATTTGTGTTGAATAAATAATACATATTTAAAGTTTAAAAATAGTTAATGGTATTAATAGAAGAACGATGTTTGGGATGGAAGCTTAGTCCAGACAATGATAATAAAATCAGGTATATATAAACAATTTTCCTTGTGACAAGCAGTGTTCCAGGTGCTTCACAAGAAATAGTTCATTTAATCCTTGCATGAAACCTACAAGGTAGGTGATAATTTATTCTCATTCTAAGGGGAAACTGAGGCACAAGGAGGCTCAGTAACTTCTAGAGGACACACAGATCATGAAGTGGTACAGTCAGGACTAAACCCAGATAGCTGGCCCCTGAAACCGGTGTCTTTAATAATGCTACCTTGGGATCAGACATTGTGAGGTGGAGTTCCAATTTCCCAACTGTGAAATGAGGCTTTGTGCAAAACACTGAGAAAGCCACACCCCCCCACCAGCCTCCTGCCCTCTCACCTTGGAGCACTCGGGAGAGGTTCATGCTCCTCCGCAGGGGCTTGGCCAGGGCCCGGTGCGTGACTTCGCAGGTCATCTCCGACAAGATATCTTGGCGGGACAGGGTCACCCACACCTTACTGGTGACGGAGTAATTGCCTTTGTTGTCGGTCACTAGGCGCTGAGCTGAGGCTTGATGCTCATCTCTGTCCTTCATCCAGGTGACATTGAAGTCTGAGGAGTTGAAGGGACCAGCGGTGCAGTTGAAAGGCACTGGATTCTCAGGGGTTGTCCTGCGAGTCGGGCCCACCAGAGAGATGGAGGGCTGCCCGCCTAGGAAAGAGATGCTGTGACTGCATGCTGAGAGCCAGCGCTCCCCACTGCCTCCATGGCGTGTGTGGCCATGGGGACTAACTATGTATTCTGTCTGGTTCCAGCTCAGGGAACCAACAGATGCTAAAAAGTAAACAAATAAATATAAAATTATGACTGGGTCTCAGTGATTTCAGTTCAGTTCAGTCGCTCAGTCATGTCCGACTTTTTGTGACCCCATGAACTGCAGCACGCCAGGCCTCCCTGTCCATCATCAACTCTCAGAGTCCACCCAAACCCATGTCCATTGTGTTGGTGATACCATACAACCATCTCATCCTCTGTCGTCCCCTTCTCCTCCTGCCCTCAATCTTTCCCAGCATCAGGGTCTTTTCCAAAGAGTCAGCTCTACACATCAGGTGGCCAAAGTATTGGAGTTTCAGCTTCAGCATCAGTCCCTCCAATAAACACCTGAGACTGATCTCCTTTAGGATGGACTGGTTGGATCTCCTTGCAGTCCAAGGGACTCTCAAGAGTCTTCTCCAACACCACAGTTCAAAAGCATCGATTCTTCGGCACTCAGCTTTCTTTATAGTCCAACTCTCACATCCATACATGGCCACTGGAAAAACCATAGCCTTGACTAGATGGACCTTTGTTGGCAAAGTAATGTCTCTGCTTTTTAATATACTGTCTAGGTTGGTTATAACTTTCCTTCCAAAGAGTAAGCGTCTTTTAATTTCATGGCTGCAATCACCATCTGCAGTGATTTTGGAGTCCAGGAAAATAAAGTCAGCCACTATTTCCACTGTTTCCCCATCTATTTGCCATGAAGTAATGGGACCAGATGCCATGATCTTCGTTTTCTGAATGTTGAGCTTTAAGCCAACTTTTTCACTNGGCAAAGTAATGTCTCTGCTTTTGAATATACTATCCAGGTTGGTCATAACTTTTCTTCCAAGGAGTAAGCGTCTTTTAATTTCATGGCTGCAGTCACCATCTGCAGTGATTTTGGAGCCCAAAAAAATAAAGTCTGACACTGTTTCCACTGTTTCCCCATCTATTTCCCATGAAGTGATGGGCCCGGATGCCATGATCTTAGTTTTCTGAATGTTGAGCTTTAAGCCAACTTTTTCACTCTCCTCTCTTGCTTTCATCAAGAGGCATTTTAGTTCCTCTTCACTTTCTGCCCATTAGGGTGGTATCATCTGCATATCTGAGGTTATTGATATTTCTCCCAGCAATCTTGATTCCAGCTTGTGCTTCATCCAGCCTAGCATTTCTCATGATGTACTCTGCATAGAAGTTAAAGAAGCAGGGTGACAATATACAGCCTTGATGTACTCCTTTTCCTATTTGGAGCCAGTCTGTTGTTCCATGTCCAGTTCTAACTGTTTCTTCCTGACCTGCATACAGGTTTTTCAAGAGGCAGGTCAGGCATTCTGGTATTCCAATCTCTTTCAGAATTTTCCACAGTCCACACAGATCACAGTTGTGATCCACACAGTCAAAGGCTTTGGCATAGTCAATAAAGCAGAAATAGATGTTTTTCTGGAATTCTCTTGCTTTTCTGATGATCCAGCCAGACTGCCTGGGTTTAAATCCCATCTCCTTCATTTAGTGGCTGTGAATTCTTGGTCAAATTACTTAACCTCTCAATACCCCAGTTTTCTTAACTGTCAAATAATAATAATACTAGTACTTACTGTTGTCAAGATTTAGATGAGATAATCTACTTAGAAGGCCCGGTGCAGTGCCTGGCATAGAGCAAGTATTTGTTCTGTTAGTGGTTATGATCCATACAATTAATTGAGCTGATAACCAGTTAATGCATGTATACTTTCCAGGTGTATTTGCCTGTAGATTGGTGTTTTTGTTTTTAACATTTTTTATTTGAAAATAAATTCAAATTTTTGGAGAAGCCATAAGAATATAGAATACCCACATATTGTTACCTAGATTCACTTATTATTAGCATATTACTCCCTTTGCTATACCATTCTTTGTCTTTGAGCGCATGTGTGTGTTTTCATAAATGTGTGTTAGTCGCTCAGTCGTGTCCAACTCTTTGTGACCCAATGGACTGTAGCCCGCCAGGCTCCTCTGTCCATGGGATTTTCCAGGCCAGAATACTGGAGTGGGTTGCCATTTCCTTCTCCAGTTTTCACATATATGTATATATAAATTTGGGGGGAACTATTTGAAAGTAAATTTCATACATCATCAATTTTTATGCCTAAATTCTTCCAAAGAATAGTCTCTTAGGTAATCACAGTGTAGTTGTCAAATTCACTTAACATTGATATGATATTCTTATCTTGTCTGTATTACAGTTGTGCCAATTGATCCAATAATGTCCTTTACAGTGTATTTTTCTTCTAGTAAAAGATCCAGTCTGAGATCAGGTATTGTGTTTAGTCATTATGTGTCTTCAGTCTCAGCCAACCTGGAACATTTCCATAGCTAATTTTTGTCTTTTGTGACACGTTTTAATAGAATGTTCAACATTTTGAGTTTGTCTGTTTTTTTCCTCATGATTATAGTAAAAATGGGCATATCTGGCTGGAATACTACACAAGTGAGGCTGTGTCCTTTTCAGAGTATCCCACCTGGAAGTGTCCATCTTCCCTTTGGTCATATTAATATTCATCACCCTGCCAATCATCCATTTCTCCTCTGTATAGTTAGTATTTTTCCCTTATAACTTCCAAGCTTTTTGTGGGGAATCACTTTGAGGCCATGCAAATATCTTGATCCTCATCAGATTTTCCTCCTAGCTTTAGTATTCATTGATGATTCTTAACCTGATCTATGCAAAATACTGATTTTCCAATTCTGGGACTCTCTCCTTATTTACCAGTCAGTGTTTGGTGTTCCGCTGTAGGCAAGGGACCCCCCCTCCTATGTCAATATTTGCTAATGGCTCCTTTCTCTAATGTAGAAATGTTTTAGTAATTTTGTTGAATTCATTGAATGTATATATGCAAGTATTTAGGTCTTTCCTTCCCTCCTACCTTCCTCCTCCCCTCCTCCCTTTTTTTCCCTCCTCTCTCCCTTATTGATAGTGAGTGAGTGAGTGAGTGAGTGAGTGAGTGAAGTCGCTCAGTCGTGTCCAACTCTGTGACCCCGTGGACTGGAGCCCACCAGGCTCCTCCGTCCATGGAATTCTCTAGGCAAGAATACTGGAGTGGGTTGCCATTTCCTTCTCCAGGGGATCTTCCCAACCCAGGGATCAAACCCAGGTCTCCCACATTGCAGGCAGACGTTTTAACCTCTGCGTTTTTCTCAATGGTTTATAATTCATTTTTCTCCTTAATTAGTTTGGTGCTCAAATTGTCCCAGATATGGTCAATGGTTTTTGAAGTCAGTTTCTCAGTTGCAAGGCTTCATAAAGATCAAAGAGGGATTCATTTCAGAGGTAGGCCTGTATCACTGAGAAGTTGTATTGCTGTGGTAGCTGTGAGGTTTTTCTACAGATGAGGCTAATCTTTGCCAATAATCTGAAAACTCTACATTGGCTTTGTTTACTTTAGATGCTCAAGAGGAGAGAGAACATTTGTTTATTGTACCTCCTGCCATTCCTTTGTAGTTGTTTCACAGAGACCAGGACAAACTATGGAATTCTCAAGTTCAGGCTTATTCAGAGATACAAGGAAAGACTGCAACTCTTTTTCACTGGGGCTCCAAACTCTTGGGAAGGGAAATTTCCTTGGTCAAATTACAGCATGATTTTCTCCTTTTTTCCTCTCAGGGAATATTTTGACTGTAAAATTGATGCTGTAACAGTTAAAAAGCACCTGTAATATAGTGTCACAGCGTATTTATTACTCCTGGCACTTATTATACCACAGGATTTATTTTAGGCATTAATTCTACTTTTTGATGGAATGTTCAAAGCTGTTTCTAAATCTCCCTGTTAGGTAAAACTGATTTCCGACATTCCATAAGATCTACACTGAGCATTTTCTGTTCTAAAAAATACCAAAACTGCCTTTCTGTTGAAGTTTCATTAACTATGAAAATAGCTATCACTACCAACACTTACTCTGTGTAAGACATTGATATAAACACTGCACTTATACTGATCTGTGAGGTAAATTATTATCTCATTTTACAGATGAGGAAAGTGAAGTACAGAAAGAAAGTAACTTGCCCAAGATCACACAGTGGCGAAGGTAGAATGGAATCCAGTCAGTATGACTCTAAAGTCTAATGTGCTAACTGCTAAGCAGAGACAGGAGAAGGGGGTTGGCATTTCTTGAAGCTCTTGACATACCTGATATAATGGATGAATGCAACAAACAGGCATCCCAAGTAGAAGGAGAAGAAGATGAGGAAACTGAGAAGAATGGATTTCACATAAACGGATCCTGAGGGAAGAGAAATAGCTCTGGTCAGGATGTCCTCAGGAGAAAAGAGAACCGTGTCTGGGACAGGACAGCTTAACAGGCCCATCTGCATCATACCCATTCTTAAATCCTAAGATAACATACCCATTCTTAAATCCTAAGATAATCCCATTCAAAGCAGGGAAGCTACTGGAGGTCACCTAGTCATTGTCCATAAATGTCTGCCTTTCACAGTGATGACTTCCTCAGGGAAGCTGGGAGGGACTTCCTATACACAAAATCATAACTGACTTCTCTTTCTTTCTGTAAGGAATTTAACAAAATGCTTTGATTCTCTCTTCTATCTCTAAGGTAAACGTTAGTTTTCTTATGATGTTTCTCTGGAAGGATGACATTAGCACTGAATGACATGATCTCCTTCCTGTCAGGAATCTCTCCACTGAATGCTGGTACAAGGAGAAGAGGGCAGCAGAGCATGGTGGTTAGATAGCATCACTGACTCGATGGACATGAATCTGAGCAAACTCTAGGAGATGGTGAAGGACAGGGAAGCCTGGTGTGCTTCTGTCCATGGGGTTGCAAAGAGTTGGACACAATTTAGTGACTCAACAGTAACAACCAAAACTGACCTTTAATGGAAGGAACAATGGTCACTTGAAGATTCTTTGCACGTTGTAGATTCCAAGTCTGGTTTTCCTTTTCTGGCAAAAAAAGAACAAAGCACAATGGGTCAGATACTATGTTCCTGGCCTCTCATCTGAACAGCTGTTTAAAAACTATCCAGGGTGAATTCTGGTTGCTAAATTTTCTTTTAGCAAGAGCTATATGAAAACCAAACCACCAAACCTTCAAACCATCTAATACTCTTTGGTTAAAACTTTCCATTTGACCTTAGTTTGGGTGCATTTTGGTAGCACTAAGTGACTTACTTGAGAATGTAGCATTTCTTAAATGAAGAAGTCTTGACCTTTCTGCTTATATCACATATAACTCAACATACCATGGAAATCTGAGGAAAACAGCTGCAAAAATAGAGAGCTCCTTCATCTTTTGGTTTGCATTTTTCTAGCCAGTGAGAATTTGTTTTTCTTATATAGCCATTAAAGGATTTGTAGTTTACAAAAACATTGGATGTTGGCAAAACTCTAGAGCTGTGTAACTAAGAGATTAAGGAATGTATGAGGAGGCCCAAACAGGAGGGGATATATGTATACATTCAGCTGATTCACATCGTTGTTCAGCAGAAACTAACACAACATTGTAAAGCAAATATATTCCAATAAAAATTAAAATAGGGCTTAAAAAAAAGAATACATGAGAAGAAGATTCACCTGAATACCAAGAGAACAGTGTTACACTCAACAGTAAACACTCTCCGTGTTGGTCACATATGGCCCATCAGCTGTTGAGGGGTTCATGTTTTCAATCAACAGCCTTTTCCATTGCCCTGGTAATTAGTGGGTAGTTGCCATAGCCACTGTATTGTGCCTAAGAGCTTACACATTGGGTAGGTTGTCAGTTGGGATAAGTTGCCCTACTTAGCTTACTTACTATCTTGAAAGGTACAATTTTGGCAGTGGGGATTGAGAATTCTGACTTTTCCTGGGGAAATGATGACTACTGATAAATATAGGTGGCTCCATTACTGCTAGCTACCAAAATGATCTTAGAAAATGGACCTCGATTTGCCGTATTAAAGTCATTATTTCATGTGTGTGTGTGTGCACGTGCACACGTGTGTGTGTTAGTCACTCAGTCATGTCTGACTCTTTGCAACCCCATGGGCTATAGCCCACTAAGCTCCTCCATCTGTAGAATTCTCCAGACAAGAATATTGGAGTGAGTAGTCATTCCCTTCTCCATGGAATCTTCCTGACTCAAGGATTGAACCTGGGTCCCCTGCATTGCAGGAGAATTCTTTACCATCTGAGCCACAAGGAAGTCCCATTATTTCATAGTAGTAAATATTTGTTGAGTAAAGAGCCAACTTACCTCATATAGTCTGAGGAAGTACAAGACTTTGAAAAGATTCAAGGTGGTAAATGGCATTTTGAAGTATCAATAATGTCTTAAGATCTATTGTTTTCTTCTCAAGTACATCTCAGACTGCCTTATCAAGCCATTGCTGATAACCCTGACTTACTAGAGATAATTGAAATGGATCAGAAGGGGCCAAAATGAACTTTTTGGTTCGTTTCCATTCCATTCCATTATGTTTTTCTACAGAGCCAAATATTCCTCACTGTTGCTTACCCTGGATGAAGAAAGATCCTCCACAGGCATAATCTTCAGGCTTTATCACAAACACCACAAAGAACTGCTCACCTGGAAAATCCTTCTTCTGCGTAAGACATAAAGATAGTGAGAAGAAGGGAGAAAATTCATGGTGGTGGGGGCAAAAAGAAGGAAAGAGAAAAAAAGTAAAGTTCACCCCTTTCCCTAACTCTTTAGGAAGGACTTACACATTCCCATGATCTACTCCAGGTTATCCATAATAAAATAATAATATCCAAGAAATTATGTAGATACACTGTTCTGATTTCAGTCTGTCTTGTGCCCACTTGAGTACTTAGAATTGTATAAAATATATGTCAACAGCCTATGTCTAATAATTAATACTTACATATTAAATTCTTCAATAAACTTTATTTTTAGAGCTGTTTTAGCTTTTTATAGTGTTATAGCTTTTTATAGCATTTTTATCTTAAAATTCAATGATAAATGACTTTCTGAAAAGTCATTCAGTCAGCACACAAATAAATAATCTAGGTTAGGGAAGCAAATACTCAAGTTAGGAGACCTGAGTTATAGTCCTGGCTTTGACTTTCACTGAGTGAGCTTCTCTGTGTCCCAGTTTGTTATCCATGAATGAAGCATAGTTGACAAGATAATCTTTAAGATCTAGTATATTTATACAATCTTGACGTTATATTATTCCCAAATTTCTGATGTTTAACCTACACAGAAAATGGCCCAAGACTGAATCAGGAGTCCAGAGAGATGTACTAATTTGTTGCCAAATATATTCAGAGTAAGAAAGTACTGATACACTTTGTTCTTCATTAATTTACTGTCCAGATGGTGTAAAAATCTGAGTTTCCTATTATGCTTATTTTTTGTCCGTTTAAATTTGGGACTATATAATGCTGATGTGCTAGGGAAAAAATACTAAAACAAGAGCAGATATGTGAGGTATCAAATATGAGACCTTAAAAATTAAAGCCTGACTAATAGAAGTTTTTAGTTCTGATGCTTAAATTATAATTAACCCCTCCTCATTCATGATCTGCTATTCAATAAACAGTATCTCCTTACCTAGAGAACATATCAAATTGCAGGTACCTCAAGTAAATACCACTCTAAAGGCAGGAACAGAATCTCTTTGAAAATATGCTGACATGATGTGTATATATTTTTGCTATAAAATTATCACTGAAACAAGCATTTAATTATAATACCAAAAGGGCAAACTTCTACACAAATGTGGTTCATATTCCTTTGAACTTACCCATTCTGTCCAGAGTTGAAGTCCTCTTTTGGTTACTGTCACTAGTACAAATTATCAAAATATGTGTCTTTTAAATAGAAATATTACTATTTTCAGGTGTCTCAGTGGTAAAGAATCTGCCTGCCAATGCAGGAGATGCGGGAGATTCAGGTTTGATCCCTGGATTGGGAAGATCCCCTGGAGGGGGATATGGCAACCCACTCTAGTATTCTTGCCTGGACAATTCCATGGGAAGAGGAGCCTGGTGGGCTGCAGTCCATAGGGTCGCAAAGAGCAAGCAACTGAGCATGCATGCAAACATAGTTGATTTACAATATTGTTTTAGTAGAATATATTCAGTTGTTTTAAATTGATCAGATAAACTTTATGCTAAATTGGCACCCCCTTCATTGAGTAGACTGGAATCTTTCACCCTTACCTCTGAAAGCAATCTGTCAGACACCTCTCCTGCTGCATCACAGGTTCCCAAGATTCCCCAGGGGGAACAGGGCACCTGGTAGAGTAGCATTATCCCCCAGGTATAGCAATATTTGTTTTGAAATCAATCAGAAAGGAAAGAGATTCACTGTACACATTGAACAGTAATCCTTTAGGTTTCTCTAAATTCAGTGGGTGACCAAACTGGTTCAGTAGGTAACCTGATTATAAACTGTGCATTGTCATCAATGATGATGCCCACAGAAGTGATGTCTCACCTGTAGTGTGATGGCAGCTTTCTTAGTCATTGACTGGTAGACACCATTAAATTCCACATTGTGGTCAAGATCGTATACCGGGCACTGTCATGTGCATGGGGGATAAAAAGGAAAATGTTACTAATACCATATATACATACCACACATACCACCTGGATCACAGAGGAGGGGGTCCTGACTGAGCCAGAAACCATGAAGAGTTTCCTCCCAGAATAGTCATGAAATAGTTTTCCTAAAATTTGGTGCCTTGTCCTCTGAAGTCAAGGTCACTTAATATTAATATTAAAGAGAACATAAAAGATCTGCCTTAAAGTATATCACACCTTTCCCATATTTTATTAATACTTTATGAGACAGAAAGGGCCTAATGACACAAAAAAAAATTCAAAGCTTTGAACAAGCAGTAGGTTTTCTGTTTTCCTTGTGCAGTTCACAACTTGGTCTTCCTTATTCCCTGTCACGATCCTCCTTCCTTCCCTTCCTTCCTTTGTTTATCTTGGTGAAGAGTCAACTTCTCTCTGTCTCCCCAGATCAATGTCTATGAACACACACTGTGCACTTGCGTGCACAAGATACAGCTTTTACTATTTAGCAGTCTTGTCAGCAGTACAAAGAGGATGAAATGGTGCTCACGCTCTCTCTCATTTATCCTAAGACAATATAAAATTCCATATTGAAAGGTTGACAAGTTATGAAACTCACCATGATATTCTGGACTGAGACAACAGAACATGGATAAGCCAATGTAGACACAACTTTAATGATAACTGAGTCTACGTCTTCAGGAAATTTGTACAGGAAATACTGAGAATGAAAAAAAAAAAGGATTTGTTAATGCTAAGAAATGTTTACAGTCACAAACTATTTTCTCATGAATAAGGTGGTTTCCTCTAATATGAAGCACAAAGTTCAGATGTAAATCTCAGGAAACCTCCAGTAGTTCAGTGAGCCATTCATCTCTTGCATATTGAGCAGATGCTCTGTGCAGGACTCAGATACTAGGAATACAGCCATGAGCAAGACAAAGGAGCCATTTCATACAACATTGCTGTATCATTTTTTATGATATTTATTTCTCAACTAAACTTTGCTACACTTCATTCCAATTGCAACTTAAGAAGATACCTCCACCCTTTGAATCAGAGATATGTGAAATTTAACAGGAAACAAAGTTTACCTCTGTGTGGTCATTTTGAAATATGAAGCTCTTCCTTGAAAGGCAGACAAGCTTGTTCTTCAAGAATCTTAACCACCTTCCCATAGGCAAGAATTAGCACTACACCCACCTTTCCTCTAGACTTTTTGTGTGTTTTTTGGCCAAAGAATCTGTTTCTTGGCTGGTATTCAGTGAGATGACATTTAGATTCAAAGACCAAGCCCTACATTTAGGCTCCTGAAATATGTTCACAATTTTGGGCAGGCTAAGATATCTTTAAAAGTATTTCTCAAACATCAGAAAAAGAAAGCATTTATAATAGAGGTTATACTATTTACCTACTTAGATTATCAATTCACCAGAAAAATTTATTAACTCTTAAGTTTTAAACATGTTGCTAATAATGAAGAAAGGGGACTTCTTCCCAGTAATTATAAATATAGTAACTGGTTGAGAAGCTTGACATGAAATACATGAGTAAGACTTTGAGGAAAACCAGACAAAGATGCCACAAAAAAAGAAAACTACAGGCCAATATCACTGATGAAAATAGATGCAAAAATTATTAACAAAATCCTAGCAAACAGAATCCAATAACATATTAAAAAGATCATACATCATGACCAAGTGGGCTTTATCCCAGGGATGCAAGGACTCTTCAATATCTGCAAAGACTCTTCAGTATCTGCAAATCAATCAGTGTAACACACCACAGTAACAAATTGAAAGATAAAAACCATATGATTATCTCAATAGATGCAGAGAAAGCCTTTGACAAAATTCAACATCCATTTATGATAAAAAAAAAAAAACCTCCAGAAAGCGGGAATAGCAAGAACATACCTCAATATAATAAAAGCTATATATGACAAACCCACAGCAAACATTATCCTCAATGGTGAAAAACTGAGCATTTCCCCTAAAGTCAGGAACAAGACAAGGGTGCCCACTCTCACCACTACTGGAAGTTGTGGCCACAGCAATCAGAGCAGAAAAAGAAATAAAAGGAATCCAGATTGGAAAAGAAGAAGTAAAACTCTCACTGTTTGCAGATGACATGATCTTCTATATAGAAAATCCTAAAGACTCCCCCAGAAAATTACTAGAGCTAATCAATGAATATAGTAAAGTTGCAGGATATAAAATCAACACACAGAAATCCCTTGCATTCCTATACACTAACAATGAGAAAACAGAAAGAGAAATTAAGGAAACAGTTCCATTCACCATTGCAATGTAAAGAATAAGATACTTAGGAATATATCTACCTAAAGAAACAAAAGACCTATATATATAAAACTATAAAACACTGATGAAAGAAATCAGAGGACACAAATAGATGGAGGAATATACCATGTTCATGGATCAGAAGAATCAATATAGTGAAAATGAGTATACTACCCAAAGCAATCTATAGATTCAATGCAATCCCTATCAAGCTAACAATGGTATTTTTCACAGAGCTAGAACAAATAATTTCANGCATAGTACATTAGCATAGCTTAAGATAAACATTTCCATAAGAAAAAGGCATTGGTTAACTTGAGGTGAAACCAGGTATCATTATGGCAACACAGAATCTTAAGAGAAACCTCCTTTAAATTTGTATAGAGAAGGAAAAAAAATATCGCTAGTTTGTTTTCTCCTGCCGCTTAAGAGAGAGAAAATGTCTGACACTTGCAGGCTATTTCCTCCATTTGGAGACCCCTGGCCTTTCTGCCTGTTACTCTCTCATTCCCCCCTTTTCTTTTAGGAGAATTATGTTGCCTAGGGAAAAGGGGCGTTGTTTTCGTTCTATAACTGCTTCCGAGCTGAGAAGGGGCGTTGTCCCTAAATTGACATACCTTGGTATCTCTAATTTTCTTGAAGAGATCTCTAGTCTTTCCCATTCTATTGTTTTCCTCTATTTCTTTGCATTGATCACTGAGGAAGGCTTTCTTCTCTCTCCTTGTTATTCTTTAGAACTCTGCATTCAAATGAGTATATCTTTCTTTTTCTCCTTTGCCTTTCACTTCTCTTCTTTTCATAGCTATTTGCAAGGCTTCCTCAGACAGCCATTTTGCTTTTTTGCATTTCTTTTTCTTGGGGATGGTCTTGCTCCCTGTCTCCTGTACAATGTCACAAATCTCCGTCCATAGTTCATCAGGCACTCTATCAAATCTAGTCCCTTAAATCTATTTCTCACTTCAGTGATTTCAGGGAAACCCAAAGAGTGCTGACATAGAAAATGCCTGGAGGACTTCTTCTGGAAAGGCGGTCAGGAAAGAATTCCTGGAGGAGGTGACATTTTAAGTTGAAACTGAGAGGTTTGGTGAGGAATCAAGATTTACACTTTGGACATAACCGAGAAGCCAAGAATCACTGCAAGGCATGGCTGGCTCTCCTCAGATCCTTCCCGTTAACAGCCCCTAAGCCTCCATCCTCTGCTTGTTCACCTCCAGGGACAGGGGGACTCTCTCCGCTGGAGGCAGCTTCATCCATCCTCACAAGCTAGGAGGATGACAGAGTACTCCTGCTCCTCCCCCAGGGTCTGTCTTCTGGAATCATCCTGACAGCTGCACGACTAGACTCTTCCTTCCCCATCAGGACAGCCTCCAGAGATCGGAGCACAGGGGCCTCTTGCAGTCTTTGCTACATTCCCCGAGCCTCTGCTTTGAGTGAGGATGTGACTCGGATGCTGAGGGGACACAGAGATGTGTCAGAGAGGACTCCTGCCCTGGAGGAACAAATGGGCAGGTATGTGTTGGAGGGCAGGGCAAATAAACCAGCAGTGACAGCACAGGGGGTGGAGGGCAGCTCAGGAGGCTGTGGGACCTGTCCTCTTGGCACTCAGCTCTGCATCGTGCGCTCCTCTGAGTAGATCCTATGATAGTCATCTTCCCTCCTGCACACTGCACCATGTGGATTATAAAACATTTACAGGGCTGTGTGCTCATTTTCAACTGCATCCCAGCTGTGGGAGGCTGGTATTATTACCCCCACTTTCCAGAAGAAGAAACTGAGATTCAGAGAGGTTTAGTGAGTTGCACAAGGTGACAATGCCTGTGAATGACTAAGGAGGGATGTTAAGCATGTCCACCTGACTGCGGGTCCAGTACTGTCTTCATGATACCAGAGGCTCCGTCATTTGGGGGCTCTCTGTCCGTCTATCTTTGCACCTCTACACCCTCTCTGAGCTAGATCCGAAAGCCACTCAGACCAGAGTTGACATTAGGGATACTGGGTAGTGCGGGGCTTCTCTTTCATCCCCTGACCTGACCCCAGGCTCTTCGCCTCCCTTCACATCTTTCTCCTCCTGCCCCCAAAGCTCCCCTCACCGCCATTACCCACAAGGTCCGCACTAAGGAAAAGATAGGAAAGAGCACCCTGGCAGGCAGGCAAACAGCTCAGCTAAGCCTCCCCTGCAGCAGAGTGGCTGGGTTGGGTAATCCCTGCCCACTCTGAGGGTCTCTGTGGGCAGTGCTCTGGCTCACCTGTGAGTCCCAGCAGGAGGGTGAGCAGGAGGCCACTCAGCGCCTGCCCAGGGGCAGCAGTCATGGCAGAAGGTGCCCAGCGTCCCCAGAATGTGCTGGCTCCAAGTGCTGGATGTGGCTCCAAGCCCTGGATGAGCCACTGCCTGGTCTCCGAACAGCCTGGGGTGGGCCTCGCAGCTCCTGACCACCCGCCCACCCCCAGGCCTGGAGCAGTGGTTTCAGCCACAGTGAGAGAAGTGAGAAGTGGTCACTGTGGCCCACATCCCCTTCCAAACCCCAAGCCCTCAGGGAAGCCTGAGGTCTCCGGTGGGAGGCCTGTGCTGTCTCTGGTCTGGGCGCTGACTGTCTCATGCACACACACGGGACCCACGAAAGGAGCCACCTGGGACCACATTCGAAGCTAGGAGGAGGAAGAAAAGAGCTCTTTGCTGCACCCCTTCCAGATGGCTCGGCAGGGACTAGGGGGCAGCACCATCCATGGTGAGTGTGGAATTGAGAGTACACTGGTTGGACGGCTGGCATCTGGAAGCAGCCTAGTTTGAACTGGGCTTTCTACAGGGTCTGACACAATAATTTTTTCCTAAAAGTGTCATGGAGTTATTCATCCCTCATCACCCATTTATTCAACAATTACAGAGCAAGTGTGCAAAACAGCGGGCTCTGCCAGAGACAGGGAGACGGGCAGAAGAAATGTGACCGAGCCAACGTGAGAGCAGCCCTCAGACATAAACAAAAGCAGTTCGGGGTGACACTCATGCATAGTTCAGACAGTTCAGTGGAGTGGTCACACCAGGCCCTGGACCTCGGTCAAACCTGGGCCTCCATTTCCTCATCTATAGCAGGAGGCACTCGGTCTACCTGGCACTGAGTCTAATGCATATAAGGTCTAAAGTGCTGGACATGTAATAGGAGCTAAATGTGAATTTCCATCCCAAGAAATGTGATCCCCTCATCTCCACACTTTTCACGCTTATTCTGCTCTTTACACCTCCACATGCCTTTCTGCTCTCAGCTCAGTTCTGTCCCCAGACACACTGTGTGAGCCAGGTAGGGAGCTTTAGACTTTCCAGTCTTTGCATTCAAAAAGTAAAAAGAAACAGGTGAAATTAATTTTAACAAATACATTTTATTTAACTCAACATCTATAATTGTACCATTTCAACATGTAATAATATAAAAATACTGTGGTATTATTACCTTGTTTTTTCCTTTAGTCTTTGAAATTTTTGTTACTTATAGTAGTCTAAGCTTTCCTAGTGGCTGAGACAGTAAAGAATCTGCCTGCAATGCAGGAGACCCAGTTTCAGTTCCTGGGTTGGGAGGATTCCCTGGAAAAGGGAATGACAACCTACTCCAGTATTCTTGCCTAGAGAATTCCATGGATAAAAGAGTCTGGCAGTCTATAGTCCATAGGATCACAGAGTTGAACACCATTGAGCAACTAACACACACACACACTCCAAGTCCTTCCTAAACAATAAAGTTGTGATTAACAAAAGCCGTGTGTATTATACTGTTACTGTTTTTACACTTAAAATAATTAACAGTAAATACAGTTAAAACTTCAGTTTCTCCTGGCACTGGCTGGGCTCAGTTGCCACATTGGACAGCATAGTCTTGGGTGAAATGTTCTTTCCTCTGGAAAGCCCTCCTACCCTGAAGCTGAGGTACTTCTCTGGCATAGCATTTATCACAGCTCTGATTTAATTTTTAATTGGCAACCAGTTACATAATTTCTCCATTAGATAGTAAGCTCTGCAAGGGCAGGGGCCTTGTTCTTGTTCACTACTGTTAAGTGACAAGAGCATAGTAGGTGCTCAATGAATGCTGGTTGCATCAAAGGATAGATGGAGGGATGGGTGGATTTTTGAATAAATAAACAAAGAGGGAATGTGAACCATGGGGATAAGGAAACGGCACCACCAAAGAGAAAGCAGAGATGGCTTCCTGGAGGAAGTGACTTTGCCTTCAAGGGCCCCTGCATCTGCCCTTCAGCTTTACTCACACCATCTGCATGGCAGGAGGAGACAGGACACCAGGGCTGGGCTGCAGGGTCTGGGTAGCCATGGGCCTCCTGCTTTGTGAGGCTTAAAGAGAAGTAGGGAGATTGGAGTCTTCTGGGAGATAGTCTGAGGAGTGCCAAGGTACCCACAGGGCTCACGCAGGCTGGACCACATGCCCACTGGGGGAGGCTCAGTTTCCTCTGAGTGGAGCCAAGTCAGTCTTCTTCCTGATTCCGGCACCCAGGACATGGCTGTCCCCAGGCTGCAAGCTCCACTACCTAGGGGGGTCCTCCTAGGGGCCTCGTTGTGAGTGTGGGCCCCAGGACCGGCCTAATGGGCTGGGGGACCAGAAACAGACAGAGACGCCCTAGCTCCTCCGAAAGGGGAATGCGTGGTCCCTAAAATCCAACCTCTTGCTTCAAAGACCCACAATCTTTCACTCTCAACACAGGTTGGAGGGGCTCAGACGAGTGTAAACAGCCACTCATGTCACACTGCCACCCCTCCGGACACTGATCTGTCTCTCCTGAAGACAGTCACCTGACTCCTTGAGAGCAGGGACACTTTCTTGTCCACTGACGCTCTGAGTGTTCAGTGTCCAGCACAGCGCCTGATACAGAATGGCCTGTGAGAACACGTGTTTGCTGAATCAGTTCATTCCCTTAGCAGTTTGTTCATTCCCACAACTCAGTAGAGTGCCAACTGTGCCAAGTGCCCTACAAGGCACCAAACAACTGAGCAGGACAGGTCTCCACCTTCAAGGAAGCTACATTCTAGAAGGAAGGCTGAAAACAAAGGAGCGCTGGCTGTGTGACGTCAGCAAAGTTAGCACTATGTGGAGTGAAAGCCGCTCAGTTGTGTCCAACTCTATGCTACCCCATGGACTGTACAGTCCATGGAATTCTCCAGGCCAGAATGCTGGACCGCGTAGCCTTTTCCTTCTCTAGGGGATCTTCCCAACCCAGGGATGGAACCCAGGCCTCCCGCATTGCAGGTGGATTCTTTACAAACGGAGCTATCAGGGGGGCCCTTAGCACTATGAAGCAAAGTAAAGAAGGTGGTGGGGAGAGAGAGTGAGGCGTGTGTTTGGGACAGTGCAGAGGAAGACCAGGATCCAGGGGAAGGGGCATGTAAGCTGAAACCTGGTCGTAGGGAGGAGGGGCCTTGGGAGGACCTGGGGGAATAGAAGGATGCACCCTGCGTGGCAGGCGTGAGTGGGGCTTCTGATCAACAATAAGGTCACTGGCAGAGGGAGGGGCAGGCAATCATGAGAGAAACTACAGGGCCTGACCTCGTAGGTCATGGTAAAGAGGTGGGATTACAATCCGTGTGCAACACACTGGTGGGCTGAGAGCAGAGGTGTGGGAGGATCCAATTTGTAAATTAAAAGCACACTCTGGTGGCCATAGTGAGGATGGAGAGGAGAGGATCAGGGAGGAGGCAAGAGGGGGACAGGAAGCAAGAGGCCACTGCAGCTAGGGACGGTCAGACACAGGAGTCTGGAGCCTGGGGGAGAAAGAGGGATGGTGGGGACAGGGGATAGAAACTGGCAAGTTGTAAATGAATAGTCACTGACATTGCATAGGATGAGAGCAACTTCAGAAAGGACTGAGAGGAAAGTGGGGGAGGGTCCCAGGGCTGAGGTTGTGATCTGGCTCTGCCACCAATTCCTAGGGTGACCTTTGGCCTGCTCTCTGCTCTCTCAGATTCTATAGCTGGGCACGGAGTTTGGGCCAAGTGATCTCTAAGGACCTTGTTCCTTGAATATTCACGGGCCTGGTTTCACTTCCTGCACTCTGGAGTCCCAGCCCAGGCCCAGGCCTCATTCACACCATGTCTGCTGAGACTGCCTCCTAGGCAAGGCGCCAGGGCTGGTAATGGTGGATGTCCAGACTCTACGATTGTCCAGGGCCTGGGCTCACAGGGCTCATACTTGATTTACTGCTCTGCTTCGCATCTTGAAACACTTAATACTTTTGGAACATGGGGCCTTGCATTCTCAGTTTGCACAGGGCTCTGCTGATTCTGTGGCCTGTGCAGCCACATGCCCTTGGCCTCCTGGGGTGAGGGAAGGCACACATCCCAGAGGTTTCGGACATGATGCAAAGGGTAGCAGGCGTCTCAAGTTGCTATGTATCAGGACCAACTGAGGGCCCTCCCTGGACCCCTCTGTATCATCCCGTCCCTGACATCACTAGCACTACCTTCCCACCACCTCTCCAGGCTTATTGACATCCCACAAATCCCAACAACTTCTCTGTTCCGGGAACTGAAGAATTCAGCCTGAAGACCTGAATTAAAGACCTGAATTCAGAACTGGAGAGCAAGGCCTTAACCCCCAAAAGTGGCTTTGATGATAGACGTTTAGGCTCCATGCACTTAGGTAGGGCACATGTGTGGGAGCAGGGGAAGTAAGTGAAACCCAGTGATGTGAGTGACTGCTTGATACCAGCAAGTGGAAGCGAACCAAAGAGGAAGTGATTGGGGCTCATTTCACTTGAGAAAAAGAAGGACTTTCTAACAATAATGCTGTTTAGCAATGAAGCCTCAACTTCAGGTGGCCACTTCCCTTCCCAGGGGTTTAAGTATAGAACTCATGTCAGGCATGAAGATTCTGGTTGAGCAGCTCAATTGGAGAAATGTTTTTCAAACAATGTTGTTGTTCAGCTGCTCAATCGACTCTTTGTGACCCCGTGGACTGGAGTCAGGTTTCCCTGTCCATCACCATTTCCCAGAGCTTGCGCAAACTCAAGTCCATTGAGTCAGTGATGCCACCCAACCATCTCATCCTCTGTTGTCCCCTTCTCCTCCTGCCCTCAATCTTTCCCAGCATCAGGGTCTTTTCAAATGAGTCAGTTCTTCCCCTCAGGTGGCCAAAGTATTGGAGCTTCAGCTTCAGCATCAGCCCTTCCAGTGAATATTCAGGGTTGATTTCCTCTAGGATTGACTGGTTTGATCTTCTTGCTTTCCAGGAGAATCTCACCAACACCACAGTTCAAAAGCATCAATTCTTCGGCGCTCAGCCTTCGTTATGGCCCACCTCTCACATCTGTACATGACTACTGGAAAAACCATAGCTTGTACTATAGGGATATTTGTAGGCAAAATAATGCCTCTGCTTTTTAGTATGCTTTCTAGATTGGTCACCAGGGAAGGCAATGGCACCCCACCCCAGTACTCTTGCCTGGAAAATCCAATGGACGGAGTAGCCTGGTGGGCTGAAGTCCATGGGGTCGCTACCAGTCGGACAGACTGAGCGACTTCACTTTCACTTTTCTCTTTCATGCATTGGAGAAGGAAATGGCAACCCACTCCAGTATTCTTGCCTGGAGAATCCCAGGGATGGGGGAGCCTGGTGGGCTGCCGTCCATGGGGTCACACAGAGTCAGACACAACTGAAGTGACTTAGCAGCAGCAGCAGCAGGTTGGTCACAGCTTTTCTCCCAAGGAGCAAGCTTCTTTTAATTTCATGGCTGCAGTCACCATGTGCAGTGATTTTGGAGCCCAAGAAAATAAAGTCTGTCACTGTTTCCATCATTTCCCCATCTATTTCCCATGAAGTGATGGGACCAGATGCCATGATCTTAGTTTTCTGAATGCTGAGTTTTAAGCCAGCTTTTTCACTCTCCTCTTTCACCTTCAACAAGAGGTTCTTTAGTTTTTCTTCACTTTCTGCCATAAGGATGGTGTCATCTGCATATCTTTTATTGATACTTCTCCTGGCAATCTTGATTCCAGCTTGTGCTTCTTCCAGCCTGGCATTTCCCATGGTGTATTTTGCATGTAAGTTAAATAAGCAGGGTGGCAATATACAGCCTTGATGTACTCCTTTCCCAATTTGGAACCAATCCGTTCTTCCATGTCTGGTTCTACCTGTTGCTTCTTGACCTGCATACAGGTTTCTCAGGAGGCAGGTAAGGTGGTCTGGTACTCCCATCTCTTGAAGAATTTTCCACAGACTGTTGTGATCCACACAGTCAGAGGTTTTAGTGTAGTCAATGAAGAAGAAGTAGACATTTTTCTGGAATTTTCTTGTTTTTTCTATGATCCAATGGATGTTGGCAATTTGATCTCTGGTTCCTCTGCTTTTTCTGAATCCAGCTTGTACATCTGGAAGTTCTCAGTTCATGTACTGTTGAAACCAAACTTGAAGGATTTTCAAGCCATCAACCATAAAGAATTCATAGGTCATGAAATTAATGTGGTGGACATAATCTAGCATTTTTGGATTATGGAAAAGAAGAAGGAAGAAGATGATGGGGAGTGGACGGGAAGGGAGAAGAAATAAATATTGGGGTTTATCCTACATAGTTAGGAAAAGTATTCTTTCTTAAAACTTAGAGTGTGTGTGTATGTGTGCGTGCATGCACATGAGCTCTGGATGGCAGTATAAAGTGTATTACTGACTGTGGGTGGTCGTCAAAAAGATTGAAAGCCTCAGGAGGTTGATCTCTAAGATCCTTTCTACTTTGTAGTTATGTGAGGCAAGGTTTTTAGAGTTTATGGATGAAATTATGAGACTAGGATTCTAAGATTCATTTATTTCTTTTTCATCCATTTACTTCACATTCATTTAATACCTCTTCTATGCCATGCTGGGTGCTAGGGAGAAAGAGATAGATCATAATCAGCTTCTGCCCTCAAGTCAAGTGATGGAGACAGACATTTAAACAGATACTTATAATGCAGCATGGTAAGTGTCTCAGCGAGCACTTAGCTGAGGTTGGTACATATTTCACCCAGTCCTATGAGGGAGGTGCTTTTCTCAGCACCATTTTGCAGATGAGGAAAAAATCAAGGTTAGATGGTTATATGAAAAGCTCATCAAGGTCCCCCAATAGAGCCATAATTTGAACTCAAGACCCCTTGTGTGCAGAGCTGTATTTTTAACCACTGGTCTGTGGTGGAGAGGGCAGGAGAGCGGGTATGAAGGCTCAGGGAGGAAGGGACTGGCTGGAGCAGCTTGGGTGGCACGAGGAAGAGGTGAGGACAAGTGCCACAGCACAGGAGACGCTTGAGTTAGGTTTTAAAGGAAGAATAAGAGTTTGATAGCTTAATGAGGTGAGAAAAAAATGCATTCATTTTCTCAAGAGACAGCCCAGAAACCATGCTGAGAACAGGAAAGAGTGTGGGATTTAGAGCAGGCAAATTTGGTTCGAATTTTCACTACAGTATTTGCTAGCTGTGTGACACTGGGCAAGTCACTTAACCTCTCTGGCCTCATTTCTTCTAAATCAAGGTTATCATGTACCTGATGCATCTGGGCTCCCCAGTGGCTCAGTGGTAAAGAAGCCGCCTGCAGTGTAGGAGATACAGGTTCGATCCCTGGGTTGGGAAAATCCCCAGGAGGAGGGCATGGCAACCCACTCCAGTATTCTTGCCTGGAGAATCTCATGGACAGAGGAGCCTGGTGGGGTACAGTCCATGGGATCGCAAAGAGCTGGACATGACTGAGTGACTTAGCATGAACGCACATGATGCATCTAAGCATTANGGAGGAGGGCATGGCAACCCACTCCAGTATTCTTGCCTGGAGAATCTCATGGACAGAGGAGCCTGGTGGGGTACAGTCCATGGGATCGCAAAGAGCTGGACATGACTGAGTGACTTAGCATGAACGCACATGATGCATCTAAGCATTAGCACAATAGGAGCTTTGTGCTGATTACAACCCATTGATGAAATTTCCTTGAGTTTGAAACCTAGCCCTGCACTTACCCTCTGGGTCACCCTGGTCAAGTTGCTAACCCCTTCGTAACCCAGTTTCTTCATCCTTAAAACGGGAATAATACCACATAAGTGTATGAAAATAAATCAATACATGTGAAGTGCTTAGAAGAGTATCAGGCACAAATCAGGTGCATGGTAGGAACTGGCTACTGTTAACACTCCCATATGCTACACATGTGCTAAGACCTTTATAATTGTATTCATTAATTAGATTAACAAATGATTGTTGAAGTGCTGCCATGTTTCAGGCAATGCTCAAAGCGTACCAGGGAATCTCAATTAGTTTACCACGTGGCTGGACCCAGAGTTTGTTTTCTGCGGGGAGTGGAAGAGGGGAATAAGATCTGGATGGGAGGTGTGATAGGGGTGAGAAATGGGGCTGGAGGGGTGGAAAGGGCCAGGTAACAAAAAGTGTTTTATGTCATGTCATCCTGTAAGCAGTCGAGAGCCCATGGAGATTTTCAATCTGGGGAATTTTTATTCTTAAGGAATTTATGCTTCCCTAGTTGCAAAACTCTGAGTCTATGTCAAAGTCTTTATGATTCCAAGATTATAGTCCTCTGAATTTTGTGACCTTTAATATATTTTACTTGCTATGGTAGATTGATATAAAAAAATGGTCACAATAGGGACTTCTGGTTTCAACGCCACTATGTAAGGAACTTGAAAGTCATTACTTCTGTCTTTACAACAAGAAAGAGAGAAGCTGCTGAAAATCAATGGCTTTTCTTGAATTCATCACAGACATGAGCCTGCAGGGCAAACACCATCCAAAAATATGGGGAGTCAAGGGTACTCCCCGAGATACAGCACCCAAGACTAGCTTACCCAAGCAATGTTATGAGTTGGTGGAACACTTAAGGAGTAATTGTGATGAACTGCTGAGGGCTGAGTGTGGGCTAACATAAGAGTGAGGAGTTTCCTTAGACTCCAATCATGGGGGTGGGGAAGACCTAGTATTTTTGTAGATTTTTCCTCCAGAAACATCACCAGGCTCTAATGGAAAGGATCTGAGAGAGTTCCCCAGGTAACTCTGGTAGGAGAAGGCAAACAGCAGTCATGGTGATGCCCTTCTGGATCCTTCTCCCTAATCTCCAGAGTAGAGGATTATGCCAGAGAGCAATTCTGAGACTTCACCCCTGCTCAGGCAAAAGGAACTCTGCAGCGCTCCAGCCCTCTCCAGCCTTCCTGTTTCACCTAAGGGGGGAAATGTATGTGTGTATACACAACATAGGAAGTAGGCTGGGATGTTGCACCTGGATGGGGAAGGGACCAGAAGCAGCCGGATGGCAGGAGCTTCACCTCTAGAAGAGGAATAGCAACACTTGTAAAGGCCACACCCCTGAGATGAGCTGTAAGCCCACAAAAGACTGAGACTTAACTGGAAGATTAGGGAATGCCTTCCCTCCACCCTGCTCTACTACCACCACACCAGTAAGGCCCCAGTATAAAGAAGCACAGCGGACTACAGCTGCAAGAGTGCTACAAAGAGCTGCAAGACAGAGATTCTCTGAGGAGACATTCAAAGAGATGCTCCAGAGCCAAAAGGGAGGAGAGAACAAGGACACAAAGGACCGTGAAGCCCCAGGTACATAGAGCTACAAACAAGCATTTAATGTGGCCCAAGTCCTAGCGATAATTAACATCAATCCTCACACTAAAAGTCTGTATTTATTATCCTCTACAATATGTGCAACTGTTAACAAAAATTTAAAAGACAGGATTGCTATAACAAATTACCACAAGCTTGGTGGCTTAAAACAACAGAAATTTATTCTCTTACTCTTCTGAAAGCCAGAGACTCAAAATCAGCATTACAGGGCTGAAATAGAAATACCACAGGGCTGAACTCCCTTCCCTGTCTTTCCCAGCTTCCAGCAGTTGCCAGGATTCCTTGGCTTGCGGCTGAATGACTCTAATCACTTTCTGCACGGTCACATCACCCTTTCCTCTTCTCTCTCTATACCAGATTTCCCTCTGCCTGTCTCATAAGGATGCATGCGGTTGCACTTAAAGTCCACCTGGATAATCCGGAATAATCTTTGCACCTCAAGATCCATTATTTAGCCTATCACATATGCCAAAAGGCAAGAAAAAATTACAGGTTGAAGAGACAAAACAATCACTAGAAGCAGACTCAGATTAACCCACGTTGAAATTATCAGACAGGGAATTTAAAACAATTACAACTAATACGTTAAAGATTCTAATGGAAAGACATTTTCCAAGATATCATATGTGCTTAGTTGCTCAGTCGTGTCAGACTCTTTGCAGCCCCATGGACTGTAGCCTGCCAGGCTCCTCCAACCTGAAGATTCTCCAGACAAGTATATTGGAGTGGATAACCATTCGTTTCTCCAGGGTATCTTTTGACCCAGGGATCAAACCCAGTCTTATGCATTACAGGTGGATTCCTTACCATCTGAGCCACTGGGGAAGCCCAAGATACCGTGTATTAGACCACAAAAGAAGTCAACACATTTTAAAAGACTGAACTTTTTTGGAGAAAAGATGGTTTTTTAAAACTCCTGCTGGAACAATTAGATGTCCATATGCAAAAAAGAAAAAGATTCCCAACATATATCTTATACCTTACATGAAAACTAAAATGAACTAAAAATACATCGTAGATCTAAATGTAGAGCACAAAAGAACAAAACTCTGAAAGAAAAGATAGGAGAAAATCTGATTTACTTTGGGTTTGATGATAAGTTTTAGACACAATACCAAAAATGCAATCCACAAAAGAAAAAAATTGACAAGATGGACTTTATTAACATTTTTTTTCTGTAAAAGACAAAGTGAAGAAGATGAAAAGATAGGCCACAGACTGAGAGTAAATATTGGCTAATCACATATCTGATAAAAGAATCATGTCCACAATATGCAAAGAACTTCTAGAACTCAACAATAAGAAAACAAACAACCTGACTTAGAAATGGGAAACAGATATGAACAAACACCTCGCCAAGGAAGATATACAAGTGTCAAATAAACATATGAAAAGATTCTTAGCATCACTTGTCATTAAGGAAATGCCAGCTAAAATGAAAGGTAAATTGAAACAATCATTACATACCTACTAAAATGATCACATTCCCCCAAAAATCTGGCTGTATCATTTTTGTGCTGATGTGCTGATGAACATGCAGAAGAGCAAGGACCCTTACCCACATTGGTGGGAATGAAAAATGGTACAAGTACTTCAGAAGACAGTTTGGCAATTTCTTATAAATCTAATCGTATATGCACCATATGATGCAGCAATTGCACTCCTAAATATTTACCCAACTGATTAGAGATGTATGTCCACACAAAAGCCTTCATACAAATATTTATGTCACAAATTTATATTCCTAAAAAAGCTGGAAGCATCTAAGAAGTTCTTTGATAAGTGGATGGATAAAGAGGCACATCCACACTTTGGAACCCTCCTTAGCAATCTAGAAGAGCAAGCTACTAGACAGAGAATAGCCTTGTGGTGGCCAAGAGGGAAGAGAGACGGGGGAGGGATGGACTGGCAACTGGAGGTTAGTAGATGCAAACGGTTACATATAGAATGGATAAACAGCAAAGTCCTCCTCTACAGCACCGGGAACTATGTTCAATATCCTGAGGCAAAGCATAATGGAAAAGAATATTTTTAAAAAATATATATGTATAAATGAATCTTGTTGCTGTACTTTCATGTAAAGCAGAAATTAACACAACATTGTAAATCAACTATACTTCAATTAAAAAGAAAAGGAACAAGCTGTTAATCCACACGGCAGTATAGGTGAATCTTAAATGCATGTTGCTAAGTGAAAGAAGTCAGACTCGAAACGTTACCTAATGTTTGATTCCATTTATATGGTTAAGAAAAGGGCAAAACTATAGAGAGGAAAAACAGATCAGTGGCTTCCAGGGACTGGAGAGAGGGAGATGACTGACCAGGTGAAGTACGTGGATATTTTAGAGCTGTGAAACTATTCTGTGTGACATTGTAGTGATAGGCACACGACCATCCATTCGTCAAAACTCATAGGAGTTCACAGCACAAAGAGTGAATCTGAATGTATGCAAATTTTATAAAAGAATCCAACTACATTACAAATGTATGACATAAACTCACTGAAGGGTGTGGGGAACAGACGTGCCGACATAAATAACTCTAGAAATAACTGAAAACAAGAAAACTAAAGACCGAAAGAACTGTCCACAGCATTGTACTTTTATTGGTAAAGTTACACTTCATGGGAGTGTGGGTTGGCAATTCTGAAACTCCTGTTCATGTGCACTAGAAATGAACAATGAAGTAAACAGATGGCAGATGGTGGGAACCAGGTTTCTTACCGCTGAAGGGGGATGGGGAGCTTACAGATAAGCAAGGAGAGAAGAATAGAATGAACTGTATGAATGAATTCATGTTGGAGACATTAACATGAACTCATGAACGTTAACACGAACGTTTAGCTTAACACAATGCTAATGGATAGATTGCTATAACTATAACAATATAGTTATGGGCACATACAGGCTCCCACCACCTGCTTGTATTTCCTAGCTCTGTCCACTGAGAGTGGCCGCAGGTAGCAACAAGCATGCTCAGCACTCAGATCTTGGCTTCTAATGCCATTCTTTGGAGAAGGAAATGGCAATCCACTCCAGGACTATTGCCTGGAAAATCCCATGGACAGAAGAGCCTAGTAGGCTACAGTCCATGGGGTCGCAAAGAGTCGGACATGACTGAGCGACTTCACTTCACTTCACTTCAATGCCATTCTTAATAAAAGGAACTGGATTCCTTGGAGAAACTACACGGATATATTATACTATGAAATAAATAAATAGCAGAAGAATTCCAAATAACTTATGTAGATTCTGCCCCCTCAAAGAGATAGAGAATAACTCTCCCTCTCTTAAGTGTGGGCTGTGCATAGTGACTTCTCACAGAGAATAACATGGAAAGGGAAAAAGGGTGATGTCCCAGTGGAGAAAGCTGGCAAACACTATCTCAGACAGGTGACTAAAATTAACATCATTAATGATTAGCGACGCTGATGGCATGTTCTCTTGATATACTGTGCTTAGAATGATGCTTCACCTCTGAGGTCCTCTTCTTGAAACCTCATAGCCCCATTCTAATCATGGGGAGAATACCCAGCACCTAAACTGAGGGATAATCTACAGAAAGTCTTCTTCTACAGACCAGTGCTTCTCAAAACCATAAAAGTCATCAAAAACAAAGAAAGTTTGAGAAACAGTCATAGCCACGAGGAACCTAAGACAGCATGATGATTAATTGTAATATGACATTCTGGATGGGATCCTGGAACAGAAAAAAGTACTAAGGGAAAACTAATGAGATCTGAATAAAGCATGGAGTTAAGCTAATAATAATGTGTCAATATTGGTATCAGTATTAGCTGTGACAAATGTATCACTGTAATACAAGATGCTAACAATAGGGGAAGCTGTGTGTAGGAGTATATAGGAACTCTCTGTACTATCTTTACAACTTTCTGTAAATCTAACCATTATAAAATAAAAATATTAATTTAAAATTAAAAAATCATTTTTAATAACCACAATAGTTCATGTCTGTGCATCACACTCTTTACAATGTGACTTTGCTGCTCCTCCCTTGGAGAAGTGTTTTTCATTTCCCTACTTCTTAAATCTGGCCTGTGACTTGCTTGGACCAACAGCATAGGATGGGAATGTAATGCCAGTCACGGAGTTTCCAGAGGACTTACATGCTGCTGAATGATGAGAGACATGTCTCAGGCGCCCTTTTACCCCAGCTGATAACCAGCCAACTACCAGACATGTGACTGAGCTCATTCTTCCTAGATTAGCCAGCCCCCAGCAAGACCCACCCTCGGATCCAGACAGAAGAGCCAACCCAAAATTAGCCCAGCCTGACCTGGCCACCAGTGATCCATATGACCAATAACAAAAGCTTTTTGTTTAAAGTTGTTTGTTATGCATCAATAGCTGAGTGATTCACTCATGCACAACAGTGTTTATACAAGATTATTGTTGTAATGTGATTACTAAAGATTGGGAACAATTAAAAAAAAAAAGATTGGGAACAATTTAAAGGCTTGTTAATAGAAGACTGATCAAATAATTATAAGACCAGACAATGGAATATTATGCAGCTGTTCAAAAGAATCAGGCAGTTCTACATGAATCAATACAGAACAAACCCCATGATACATTTTTACATGAAACAGCAACATACAAAAGAATAATTGGAAGAAGCTACTGATCCTGTAAAATATTTGTATTTGCATAGACTTTCTGCTGGAGGTTACACAAGAAACAGGACAACAACTCCCTTTAGGAAGAGGAACTGGATGGCAGGGGAACACGAGTGGAAGGTGAGAATTCCTTTTCACTCTACAGTCTTTTTTTATCTTTGGAATCATGTAAATGTGTTGTCTATTCAAAAATAAATAAAAGCAGAATGAAAAAAAAAACACTCCCGTGCCTTTCAAATTCAGTCTTTTCTTCTCTTTTCCCAAGATTTCTGAGAGATCCAGCAGGACCACAAACAGCAGAGAGAGATCCAAGCTGTATTTTCTCCCTCCGGCTTCCAGAGAGTCTCCACCACGTGCTAAGTGAAGCTTGCTTCTCCGGTTCCCTTGTTGGCCAGTTTCACTGGGTCTGCACAACCCTGCCTGCCACTAGAGGGCAGCCTGAGGCTTCCTTCCTGACAGGGAACCGTGGAGGGATCATGGGCTGCTCTGAAAAGCGCGCTGTCTCCAAAGGAGGCTTTCTGTATTAAATTAAATAATTATAACAATAATAATGAGTTTCAACTAGGCAGAAAAGCGTCCCAGAACCTCACTCCAGGCACCGGACCAGCCAGCCATTACTCTTCAGTTCACAGGAAGCCTGTGCATCTTCTGGGGTTTGGGGGTGGGGAGGGAGCGCGAGGGAAGAGCGCATCTTTTCTGGCTCTGTAAAACACTGGCGGGTATCTGGACCCTTAGGTTGCTAAAAGACTCTAAGGAGATCTGGAGGGTTTGCCACTGACTCCCTGTAAATTGAAAGTGGTGACTGTAAGAGTGAATTAAGCACTTAATTTGTGACGGTGACTGAACTGCCTACAGACTATTCCATCCCCATTTTACAGATGAGGAAGCTGTGGCCTCAAAAGACAAAATAACTTGCTCCTGACTACACAGATGGCAGTGTGGGCCGGAGTGAGATTTGAAGCCAGGTTTCCCTGGTTCCCGAACCACTGCTCTAAATGACTTGCCTCCGAGAGCTGCGGCTGGGTGGGATTTGCAAAGAGCTGGCTGAGAAGCAGCGTGGGGAGGGACATCCGAGCCCATATTCTCTGAGCCCCTCCTAGGTGCCAGGCGCGCATCCTTCGGATAGACTGCGTTCTCCTGGGGTTAGGCCTTGTTCACGCTTGCGCTCCTTCGCATGAAGGAGCCAGCGGGGGCCAAGACCAAGAGGGAGACGCTGGGGTAGATACCCCAGGGGCAGTTCGTCTGCTCCAGGGTTCCCATGCCTTCGCAGAGTACAAACGAGTTGACAGGAGCCTGTCCCACGAGGTCTAAGGAAGGGTGTCCCCTGGGCGCCGGAGCGCAAACAGGCCGTCTCAGCAACCGGAGCTCTTGTTCTCATGCAAATGCCTGCTTTCGTGCACCGGGAACAAGAGGATGGGCCCGCAACTGTTGCGGGCTGTAGGCGGCTTTCCCGCATTCCCTTCTGTGGGGCCTTCAAAGACCTAAGTGCTGGAAACCAAAGCGCCGCGCCGCGCCGCCCCTCGC